>JAHWFP010023090.1:78086-130989 GCA_023313725.1 Lithobius niger
TCCGGCACTTCCTTGTTGATTGTTACCATCTTGATGGTAACAATCAACAAGGAAGTGCCGGACCGTAAGTGGCCGCCGACACCAATAACATTCAGGAGGGTCAACCCCCCGCAAAAGGAAACAGTGAGTAAGTCGAGTGTGACCAATGCGCAAACGGGCCAACACCACCTCCTCACGGCGACTGCGGCGACACGCCGAGTGCCATTCCTCAACAGTGCCTTTAATAGCTCGTAATTTATTGCCGTCCTGTCCATCCCACGAGGCTTGCCAAAAAGCGTGTAACCTTAGACGCAGAGTTGGAAAAGCGTCCGAGGGAACAAGGCTGAGATCCCTTCCGAGAGGGCCAGAAAGGGCCCCCTTTGCTGCAGAATCCGCTTGCTCTTTTCCACCTCTCCCAACATGGGCCGGGATCCAGCAGAAAAGCACAGTTTTCCGCTGGCCAGGCAAGCGGGAAAGCAAAGCTTGGACAGGTTGTGTCAAGGGGTTCCGAGGATTGTAAGTCGCCAAGGACTCCAGGGCACTCATGGAATCGCTAAAGATAATGAAATGCGTGCCCTGAAGGCCAAGGATCCATTCTACCGCCAAACCGAGAGCCAAAAGCTCCGCAGAAAACACAGAATAGCCTGATGGAAGGCGATGGGCAACTGTCACTCCCTTACAAACACAAGCACAAGCCACGCCAGCGTCTGACTTCGACCCATCAGTAAACAGCCGCTGATAACCGGCGTACTGAGAACACAGCCGCCGGAACTCCTGCAAGTACCTTGCTGGCAGAGTGGAACCCTTCGGGAGGGACGCCAGAGCGAAAATGAAAATGCCACTTGGGACAATCAAAGGGGCCACTGGCATCCCCCCAAGCCTCAAGACGCTGGGCATTTCAAAGGCTATCTCCTGACAGGACTGCTGGAGCCTATCGCGGAAATCACCCTTACCCACCCTGCGTCTACCGACTCGCAAGTCTGGCCCAAAAACCATGGACCAAGCAGGACTGGATTCCACAGCACGTAAACGCACCGCATACTGAATGGCCAGCTTCCGCCGACGA
Source organism: Lithobius niger (assembly GCA_023313725.1). Taxonomy (NCBI): domain Eukaryota; kingdom Metazoa; phylum Arthropoda; class Chilopoda; order Lithobiomorpha; family Lithobiidae; genus Lithobius; species Lithobius niger. The sequence continues at coordinate 79,132 of JAHWFP010023090.1, forward strand.
ATGGCCAAAGGTGGCTCCGAGGCCTCAGCATAGAGGCTGACCACTGGAGAAGTTCGAAATGCCCCAGTCGCCACACGCAGGCCACTGTGATGCACAGTGTCCAACATTTGGAGAGTCGAGTAACTAGCCGAACCATACACCATGCACGCATAATCAAGTTTGCTGCGGACAAGGGCTCTGTAGAGGCGCAACATGGCAGTGTGATCGGCACCCCATGAAGTGCCCGACAGAACCCACAAGATGTTAAGTGCCCGCAAAGACTTGTCTTTAAGTTGGCACAAGTGTGGAAGCCAAGATAACCTGGAATCGAACACCAGACCCAGGAAACGTGCCTGTGGGACAACAGGAATCTGCGCCTGCCCCAAATACAGGCAAGGATCTGGGTGCAGTGTTTGTTGGCGGCAAAAGTGAATGCACACTGTCTTGTCCGGAGAAAACGGGAAACCATTACTGACCGCCCAGGTCTGGACTTTGTTAATCGCCAGCTGTAGCTACCGCTCGCAGGTCTGCATGCGAGCTGCCCGAAAGCGCAGGCCGAAGTCATCAACAAACAATGACTGGGGAACAGCAGCTTGCTGAGCAATGGGGTTGATCCCAATAGCAAACAAGATGACACTAAGAACACCCCCTTGAGGCACACCATTCTCCAAGACAAACGGGCGGGAAAGAGTCGCCCCGACACGAACACGAAAAGAACGGTCGGAGAGGTAAGCGGAAAGCAACAGTGGCATCTGTCCCCTCAAGCCACAGTTATAGAGATTACGGAGAATCCCATAACGCCAGGTCGTATCATAAGCCTTCTCCAAGTCAAAGAAAACCTGAACCAGATGTTGACGCAGGCGAAAAGCCTCCCTCACATCCGATTCAAGGGCAACCAGATGATCAATGGTTGACCGAAAACGTCGAAAGCCACACTGGGACGCAGATAAGAATCTGCGTGATTCCAGCACCCAGACCAACCTCTCACTGACCATCCGTTCCATAAGTTTACAGACACAGCTAGTCAGAGCGATTGGGCGATAACTGGAAGGAGCAGTAGGGTCTTTGCCCGGTTTCACAATCGGGATGACCACTGCTGTCCTCCACGCTGCCGGAACAGAGCCTTCTACCCACACACGATTGAACATCTCCAACAAGAACTGCTGGGAGGCAAGAGGCAGGTGTTTCAACAGCTGATAGTGAACATCATCAGGCCCTGGGGCGGAGTCATGCGACTTGGACAAAGCTGAAATAAATTCCTGCCTGGTGAACGGTAAATTGTACTCCTCTAGCCCGTCGGAGCGAAAGTCTAGAGAGTGAGCCTCTTCTCTACGCTTTATTCTGAGGAAACCAGGATCATAATGGTTATCACTCGAGACCCGCGCAAACGCAGACGCAAGACAGTCGGCGATATCCGGCACAGAAGAGATCACGGAATTCGCCATCTTCAGCTGTGAAACCGGGGCAGACACGTTCCTCCCCGAGATCTGGCGCACCTTCCGCCACACCTGCTGAGAAGGCGTGGAGCGCGTGATCGACGAAACATAAGCTGTCCACGAAGCACGTCTAGCCTCACGGATGACATACCTGGCACGGGCACGACAGCGCTTAAAGGATACAAAGTTGTCAGTAGTTGGGATGACCGTAAATGCACGCAACGCTCGCCGGCGGGCCCGAATAGCCCGCCCGCAAGCAGGCGTCCACCACGGAACAGGAACCCGCCGCGGCTGTGTAGACGAACGCGGGATAGTAGCATGAGCAGCAGCAAGGATCACGTCAGCGAAATGAGTGGAAAGTTCTTCTACATCAGAAAAGTCCTCAACCGCACGCTGAAATACAGCAGCCTCAGCAAAGGCTGACCATTCAGCACGTTTAAGCGCTCACCGGGCTGGCCTGGAAGCCACAGAACCCCCTTTGTGTCATGGACAACACAACGGGGAGGTGATCGCTTCCATGCAGATCGGCAGTGACAGCCCAAGTGAAGTGAACTGGGACGGCAAGGGAGCAAAAGGCTACGTCCACCGCTGACCAATTGCCCGTGGCCAGGTTACAGTGTGTCATGGCTCCATCGTTCAGGATGCAAACGGATCCCCTCTGCATCCACTCCTCAAGGATCCTGCCCTTGTTGTCAGTATTAGGTCCTCCCCACTGGACGAGCATTAGGTGAGAGCAAAAGTTCTAACCAATTGGGCTTTCCGTGTCAAGAATATTGTAGTTACCTTAAAATAGCCTGTGAAAGGCCATAGGCCTTGTCCATACCTACGTTTAAGCTATAGAACTTGAAAATCGGTTCTGTGGTTCGATCTCCAGATGAGGACAAAGAGTCCCAACAGCAACATTAATGATTTCTGCCCAGTGCTCTGAATAATAATTGCTCTGCCGACGAGTATACTACAGTCACATCAAAATCGGGTTCAAAATGCCCTGGTCGGTGTTAATACCTACATTTTAAGCTATACAAATTGAAAATCGGTTCATTAGTTCGAACTCAAGGTGAGAGCAAAAGTTTTAGCCCATTTGGCTTTCCGTGTCAAGAATATTGTAGTTACGTTAAAATAGCCTGCGAAAGGCCCTAGGCCTTGTCCAGACCTACGTTTTAACCTATAGAACTTCAAAATCGGTTCAGTGGTTCGGTCACCAGGTGAGGGCAAAGAGTCCCAATAACAACAACAACAACAAGAACAACAACAACAACAAGAAATGGCCATGCTGTGGACGCCGAACGGTTTGATTGTTGTCATTAAAATTTGTAATGTGGTGAAATACTTACGACAGGACCCCAAATACCGAATTTCGTTGGTCTATGTCAATTCTGGGCCAGACTATAGGAGTTCAAAGTTTGATATTTAACATGGAAGTTCATGCTGAGGCTTACATAAAGACCACTACCGCGGTCCTTGATATCATAGACGTTCGATGGCTGAAACTTGGTGGGTTTTTTGCTTACAGTTTACTGTCTTTGGTTTAGATAATATTATTACATCCATGTCCAGATAAATTAGGATTATTAAGACATGGATCTACAAAGAAATGAATCAATTGATTTCAAAGTTGCAACTAACATTCAGTAAAAACATTAGGTCTAATGCTTATTTTTAACTGTTGAGCATGTTGAAAATTATGTACGTAAATATTGCATGATAGCTCGTATGAAAGAAGTCTACTAACTTATATCAAGGTTTGTAAACCACATTTCATGCCTTTTCCAGCTTTTTCTAGTCTCAGTAGTTCCATTTTCCATGTCTCTTTCCAGGCTTAGTAATTCCGGGTTGCATAAGCTGAATTAGTTTCTATACAAATTAATTTAAAACTTGTTAAAACCAAAATGGTTGAAATCATGGAACAGGACTATGAAAAAGAATTTGTGAAGGTGTAGTGCTCTAATTTTTACCTGCAAAATGCTGTAACAGTGTAATAAATGGAGGCTTTTCAAGGCGTTGATATCGTAAAAACATACATTTATCCTAATATTAAAGGACTTCATTCTCTAAAAATAGGGCGGTAAGAAAATTCCAGGCTTTTTTTATCCCGACATTGATATTTTTCCAGAATTTCATACTTTCCTAGGCCTGGAAAAGGATCTTACAAAATTCCAGACTTTCCCTTTTTTTCAGCAGGCGTACAAACTCTGTTATATGCACTGTGGGTAGTTATACAACTCTTTTTACAGCTGCTATAATTTTTGTTGGCATTTACCAGTATTTTCTTTTAAATTAGGAACTTGTCCTTGATGAAAAGCGATACATTTGCATCAGTGAAGAAGAGCATGAAACCTGCAAACTAAATTGTGTGAGATACAAGCTTATGCATCGACTTAATTGCAGGTGAAATATGAGTTCTTGGTTAAACATGGTTTCAGTTTTTCTTTGCGTAATCTATGTATCATACAAAACAAACTCTTAAAGCTTTAGCCTGATGTAAGGTTATTATAAAACACAAAAATAGTTTTTATTCTTTAGTCAACCTTTATTCACCTGAAAGAAAATTAGCCTTGCTAATGAACTTTTCAATCTAAGTAGATTTTATTTTAGTTTTTTTTTTAGAATAAATAAGTCAGAAGGGGAAGAAAGTTCTTGAGCAAAAAACTTGTTATGGCTTCAAAAATTCTCTGCCAATGAATTCCAATTTGTATGCTGGACGATCAAGAATGGACGTGCACTGGTGTACTGGCAGTAGTAATGTTGAGAACAAGCATTAATGGTAGAGAGAGGGAGGTAAACATTTGAGCTTTTATTTCGGAGCGAAATGGTGATTAAACGAATGAGTATAGGTAGGGGCGAATAAGCATAAGTAGTATGTGGGGAGTAGACTACTCATAACTCATTCAATAGAATTGACTCTTCTCACATCGGATCATATTCTGCCTAGATGCACAAACCCAACTTGACCTAAGATGTCAGATATTCAAGTGTGTTCTGTAGAATATCTTATTTATTTCTTCATTTATTTATTTATTTAGATATTTATTTAATAAATTTGTGTAAATTATTTATTTGAAGTTGCGCAGGTTCAGTTAGCTTACGATCCATTTAAAATTAGTCAATTTGGGTACATGAATACATTGGGTTTGTGGCGAGACGCTGTTAACACAAGTTCGCTTGACCATTAAACAGGATGGAAAGCAAAACGGACTCGAAAAGGGTTAAATAAATTCAAATGCAAACTTATTTCTGTTCCCTTTTGGACTTAACTATCAGACAGCCTGAGCGGGGAATTGACCCCACGACCTTTGAACCTAACGTTTGAGTCCTACCACTGAGCCATACTGACACGGCCAAATGGAAACGTCCTTAGGCAGCATTATGCGCATGTTTCATACTGTCTATGGACGTTTCCTTTTGGCCATATCAGTAAGGCTCAGCGATAGGACTTTAAGCCTTAAATTTCATAGGTTGTGGGTTCAATTTCCCACTCTGGCAGCCTGACATTTAAGTCCAAAAGAAAAAGTAAATAGGTTTGTATCTGTATTTATTTAACACATTCGCTTGCTCAATGCTTTGACTTCTCACATCTGAGATAAGATATTATAGAATAGTTGGTGGACTTGCCATAGTGGATTTTTTGAAATGTATTCATCTTTATTAGCACGTAATCTTCATTAGCGTCATCGACACACTTTTAGCAATTGAGATAACAAACGAAATCACTTCAGCAAGTGTATTAATTCTTGGAACAAAAAGCAAGAACGATTTGGATAAAATCTACAGCTGGACTTGGCATTATTGTTCCCAAATTTACCATTGAATGTTGCAACAAAGCAATGAACCGGTAACAAACCCAACTGGAAAAAATACTGAGAATAAGCGAAGCTTGTTGCATCATCCGTTGCTCCTGGTAAAGGTCAAAGGATAATGAAAAATGGGTTTGTTTTCAGCTAAATCCCTCATTTCAGTTATTGATTGTATATAAAATATTAGAGACTTACATTTTGGCATAAGTTGAGATGCCATTGTCACTTCTAATAACAGTCTCTTTGCAGGTTCCCTTTCATGGCTAATAGTACATTACCGACATGCAAATCGTCTGTGTCAGTTAAAACGTACTACTACTCATATCTGGAGCTATTTGTTTTGCCAGGTGGCAGAAAAGGTTGCTGCTGCCCACCCCCATGCCGCAAACTGATATACGAAACGAAAATAAAGGTTGAGGATATGTGGATGCCGTCCCGTGTTTCAGCTGCAGAAAGTATTATTTTATCCTTTACTAACATGCCTAAAGATTCTCTTGTGAAATTTCTCTCAGATATTGGTGGTTTTCTTGGGTCAATACTTGGATTGTGCGTGTTAAGCACTCTTGAAATTGCTATGAATCTATGTTTTAATTTTTTTAGAAAATAAGGAATTGAGTGTGAACCAACTAAAGCTAGAAAAAAAATACTAGTCTTCTTGTGGAATTACTAATTGTCTTCTTGTGGAATTTGGATTCCAAGAAGACACAAAAAGTGTTGGAAATTAACCAGTAACCCAAGATCTTATTGTGGACCTAATGATTTAAAGAGTGATAAAAGTAGCAGAGAAAAATGTTCTAGTTTTAATAATTTCAAACAAAGACGTCAAGTGTGCCGTGAAAAAAGGTTTATATCCTTGAAGTCCTACTTTACTTGTTAAAATGTATGTGGATAAAAATTGATTTTTTGGCGGAGCGAGCGAAGTGAGTGAAGCGTAACCTATAACGGATACCAAATTGCAAAATGTTTGTTGGTTGGTTGGTCCGTTGGTCCGTTGGTTGCACATTTTTAGTCTGGGTAGAGCCCAAATGAAAGATCGGATTGGAATGAAATTTGGTACAACGTCTGATACCCCAAACAGTATTGCTGAACGAAAATTTGACGTCAATCGAACAATTATTACAAGAGAAATAAAAAATTTTCGAAATAATTTCTAACACTCACCATTGTAAATTTGGAATCGTGAATAGTTAAGAAATTCCGATGACGTATACCCCTTGCTGGTCAAGTGAACTTAAAAAAACACAGCAAATTAAATTTTCGTTGCTTCTTTCTGACTGATAACCTTTTCGACATATCTCAATGAAATAATAACATTTGGTCCTTGCATTCAACCACTAAAGGAAGAAAACCAAACATAAAAAATAAAAGGATTCCAGCATGATACACCTTAGCATCAATTGAAAAACGATTGCTTTGATGAATTACCTTCAGCATGGCAACGAAACTGGTATTTACACTAGCGATGGGAATCCCGAATATGAAACCTAAATCGTCGTATCACGGAGAAGCTATACATATAAAACATAACTATACATCAGACATCACAGCAAGAAACAACAACAGGCCTGCGTCTAATAGTTTAAAGATTCCTCGTTGTCACGGCAACGTGTGGACCTGAAACCATGGTACATTATTGAATAGGCTTAATCTCAAACGCAGCTGCTAGTTACGAAATAAAAATGACAACTAAAAATTAGGCCTAAAAGTTACAAATTAGGCCTGAAGGCTAAAGTAGGCCTAAGAGCTAACACTTTTTGACCAACAATATTGTGATCCTTACTAATGGATTATAATGTGGTTTTAAGATCGGTATTGCAGTGCGTGATAGAGGTGTGCGCATCAATATTTTCCATGGTGGCGTTGTCAAGACTAGTATTAGACCAGCGGCAGCATTGCCAACCTGCTGAATTTTTTAATTATTGGTAAAAACTATCGCTCTGATGATTGTTGGCTTACAGTTAAATGCTTTATTATTAACATTTTGTAATCCAGGGAAGACACTTTGCGCGGCAGTAATTATTGTTGCAAACAACGTCAGAAATATCAGCGGCGGCAGCCCAACCAGCCATGAAAACGTGCCGTTTTATTTTTAGTCGGCGGCGGTTACTCACATCTGTAGTGTCGTAACATGGGACGGAAAGCCGAAGGCTCGAGTCAAATTAATACAGATGCAAACCTATTTACGTTGCCTTTTCGATTTATATGTCAGACTGCCTGAACGGGGAATTGAACCCACGACCTTTGGAAGAGACCTCGGCCTCTGGTTCCAAAGGTCGTGGGTTCGATTCCCCTCTCAGTCAGTCTGACATACAAGTCCAAAAGGCAACGTAAATAGGTTTGCATCTGTATTAATTTAGTGTCGAATGTGGAAAGAAGCTAAACAGACACTAAATGATAGAGCAAACGAAAGCCTATTAATGTAATATTAATAAATTAAAAAATTATAAATAAGATACGTAGCTTTGGCCTATTTGAAAATAAAGCTAAAATAAGACAAAGGCCTGCAAATAACAACAGTACATCACACCAAAGGACAAGTAGCCCAAACTTAGCCGAATGAGCATTTCTCCTAGATTTTTAAGGAGCATTAACAAATATGGCACAGTCATTAAAATAAACACTAAATATAAATTTGAACTAAGGTCTGTTCGCTCCTTCTACAACAGGCCCAAAGTCTGTTTCCTAGTAGTTGAAATAAGCAAATGTACAATTAAGAAATTTTCATCTGCTTAAGTGCTGCTGTGTTTAACTAATTACATTATTGTTAAAGCAGAACAGCACTTAAACAGATTGAATATTGGAAAAGCAATTGCAATATTGGACAATATAATTTAGACAGTTCAGATAGGTCAACTACAAGTCTTCATCCTTAATCCTTAAATTCAATAAACGAATAATAATAACCGCAAAGTAAATGCAATACTACATCTGCTGTTGCAACTGAAAAAATAAAATTCGTTAAACACAGAATGAAATCAATCAATTACATAACTCTGTAAATCTCTATTTATGGAATCTGGATAGGATAAGAAATAGTGGTGGCTTGTTCACAGTCTCAGAAAAACTATTATTATGCGTGGCGAAACCGATCTTTAAAATACTAAAATGACTTTAACAGTATTGCTACATTTATTTATAAATTCAAATAGAGCAGCTGTTTTAAAAATGATTTTATTTTAAACTCAATATGAAAGTCGATTTTGTGGTTTTGTTTTAAAGAAATGCATTCAAGAAACGTTGAATTTAGGAATAAAAAAGACGTGGAAAGAAAAGCCGGTTGACTGTTATAAACAGCAAATGCTAATAAAACCGAAGAGAAAGATTTCTGTGGAAGAAAAGCCGAGAGAAAAGGAACGGACAAAAAGCCCTTGAAAAAACATGCCGTAAAAAAAAGACACGGGAGAAAACCATAGGAAAATATCCGATGGAAAACAAAATTAGGAAGAAAAATGAAGGAAATAAAAAGCAGAAGGAAAACACAGTTTCCTAATGATATTTCTTATCTAACTTAGGTTAATTTTATATCTCTGTAATGCGTGGTGCAGTGGCACCTAGGACTACTGCACTGTGACTGAGTTTGGCTCTAATGACCTTGTTTTCGACACTTCATTATGCCTTAATTCCCTTCCCCCCGAAAACCAACCTATAAAAACGAAAACTACGAAGGAAAACAGTAAACAGTTTCCTTTGATTTTTTCCGAGGGATTTCGTTTGTCTTTTTTTTCAGTTGGCATTTTTTTCTGTAGGCAATTTTTTTTCCTGTGGCTTTTTTAGGCTTTTACACTGAGGCAAATATATAACCAAAGCTTTTACATATTACAGTTAGTAAAGTGGCAGATAGCTTCATGTTTAAAACTTATGAGGATAGTAAGACCTAGATATAATAACTTTGTTTTATGTTTGTGTAGCGACTGTTTTCTAGCCGTCCAAGAAAAAATTTTGTTCATAGCAACCAAATCGGTAATCTAATTGAGGTTTATTCGATATTTTTTGTGTGAAGCTTAGTCAATAGAACACTAAAGTGTAGTGTTCAGGAGCTTTACGTGGTCCTTCAGGCAGTACACACTTGGAACTGTGGGAGGGGGGTCTCTTCTCACAGAAACAAACTGTCAATAATGGAATATTGGAACCAGTTACTTAGTTACTTTAGTTTAGTAAACATCCGGATTCCGGAGTTAAATTTTTTTAATCTTCTGGTAGTGTGTTGCCAGCAGTGGTGATTGGTAGAGAGGCTTTACAGCGTTTATTCTTACTGCGCGAAACATCTCCCTGCCCAACACGAAATGCGGTCTGCTTGAGTACTGTCTGAGGGACCATGCCAAGAAATGAAGCTTCTGAGTTGAATATTTTCAGTAAAAGAGGATCGAAGGCGAATAGATACCGTCCTATTTCTAACTATAAATTTAATAAGGTTGAATTGAAGAATTATAGTATTAAAAAACTGTGAGCTGATCTGTTTGAACGAATACCGACCATGTTTATTATTTTTTGACATTGTATTCCATGCCCCCTCTCCATTAAGAGGTTGCCTCAGTGTATATCGTCGGTTTAGAAACAAAGTTAAATTTGGAACTGAACGTTCCACGACAATCGGGTCACAAAAAATGGAACAATTCACACTTGCAGAAAAAGTTTCCAATTTTAACTTGTTTTGCTGTTCCCTTGCGTACGGGACATTTGATGTCAACGAATGTAAGCCCCAGCCCCCCCTTTTTAAATTTTTGGTTGATTTGGAGCTGGGATTGCCCTCAGCCTCCCTCGCTAGTGATTCTACCCCGCTGGTTCACTGGTTTAGTCAATAATTAAAGGAAAATGGAAAACTAAGCCCAACGTTTCCGGATTTTTCATGTGCAGCTCACATTTTGTCGGTGAATATTAGTTATCGAAGTAAAAACCCATCACTATTTTCTTACGCCCATGTCCGACAAAGTGCATTACGCCAATGTTTAAACCGCACTAAGATGTACGCCATCCAAACTAAATTTTTAAAGCTCAGTCTACAAGTCATTGCTTACTTAGAAAGTCTCACCCACGTGTGAGAAGTGGACTCGTCGTTCAAGAGTGTCTAACAGCTGAAACGGACTCAATGTCGCAATTAACCATCGTACCAGTATATCATTCATCCTACCTGCCACATTAATTATGCACATTCATCATTTCTGAACCCAACATCTTAAACAATCGAAATTTCCCAGCCATTCACGCCCTGAAGGAAGTAATCCATAAAGGAGTGCAGCATAAAAGCAAACATGTTTCTGTCTAAATTTCATTGTTTATTTGCTTATTTCAATTAAATATCAATTTTTATCCGTGTACGTTTTGACAAGTGAAGCAAAACTTAAAACATATAACCCTTCTTTACGGCACACTTGACGTTTTTGTTTGTAATCGTGTACCTTTTTATAGCTATGACCTTCACAATTGAATTAACGAGAATTTTGTCCCCGAACTTGACGCCGGTGAACAATTGTTAACCGACGTTTTTTTTTCATTTGCGAAGGTGTAAACGCGCACATGAAGTGATTGTTACTGCCCACTTACAAACAATTCAACTCATCTCTGAAAGCCTGCATCTACGAAATAAATACGCCATCCATCGTTTCTAGCTGACAATATCGAGGGTAACAATGTAGCTAAGTTTGGTTTAAAACTATACCCGCTTAGCTGAAACACGAATACTTTCGAACATATTTACAATGAGCCGTGGCCCAAAGCTGTACGCCCCTTCAACTCCATGTACACAATACCACTACACACTGCACACTCTCAGCTCTACATATGCTACACACTATACTCCATACACCATAGTTACACCACACCAGTATTACACTACACTTCATACTGCAGCACTTCACCACACTTCACCACTGCAGCACTACACCACACTTCACCACTGCAGCACTACACCACACCTCACTACGGCAGCATTCCAGTCCCTCCACTGTGTACAAGTTGCCTGCCCACTTTCTCTCGCACATGAAGGGAAAGTTCCAGCGGGCTCCAAAAGCATTCTTTCAATCACTATTTTATTTGAGGCAATACCTGAATGCTGTACGCCCCAACACAAAATACTACACACAAGATCTACACAAGACAAAATAGCTTAACAACTACTTCGACAACAACCAACTGTTTAGCAAAGACATAATACGTGCACAAAGATTGCACTTGGCGTGGCTCGTCAGTATTGTTAGCATTTCTTTATTGTTCAGTATATACCATGCAGCTGGCGTTTGCCAATTGGCATTGTTGCATAATTAAAATGTTGAAAACAATAAAGCTCAAGATTCAGGGATCATTAACTCGGGAATGGCTCCACTAATTAAAAAAGTGATTTCTTTGAGGATGAAGGATCAGGAAATTTCTGGCTTAGACCATGTTTCATATTTTAGATTGGTGCAGTAGTTTTGTTTTGAAACGGTGGGAGATCACTTAGAACATCAGGTGAACAGTTATTAAATGCACTCAAATTTACTTGTGGCTCCCTACATTTACTACTGCACAGAATTGCAGAATTTTTGGTATAAATATTCCTTCCATACGTATCTGGAAGTTTCGCCGAAAAATAGTGAATAGGAACGGAGGTATTAATTTTTTACTACTAAACTTTGCTTGAATGAGGATTTCAACCATATATATACTCAGCTATTGCAGAGTATGATACTTTCAACGATGAGCTACAAGTATATTGTGAATTGCTATACATCCTTTTATAATAACATTGAAGTTTGGGCTTCTTGGTGACAATTCTGGGGCAAAGCACAACCTCGTTCGTCCAGGTATCCGAGCTACCGGATTAATTCTGGACTAAGGCCATGATCCAATATTTACGGCTGGTTCAAATTCCCAGTTTCCTCTATTCACTTACTACACTTCTGTGGATTTCTAAAATGACCAGCCAGGTTAGAAATTGAACTGTCTCGTCTACACGAGCATTTAATTTTCTTTAGATGACTTAAGGCTTAACAAGTTTATTTAAACAAAAATTCTTTACTACATACTTTGTACTCCATACCTTGGTCAGTGTGTGGCATACAGATCCACAAGCTACTCCTGTTGGTTAACTTATCATCCCTTGCTGCACCAGAGGTTGAACAGCATTATAGGTACTTATGCTAAATAAAAAGCCCTGAAGTGCAGAAACATATAGGCTATAAAAAGTACTACGTTTCGAGGATAACTTCACCTCGTCATCAAGCACATAATACCACAACAGCTTCGTCAAACACGTAGAAATACCCAATTAAGACAGCCTAAGCAATTTGGTTGACTTCAATAAATAAAAAAATATATACAAGTAAAAAAAACCTAACCTATACCTGGTCAAAACAGGCCAGCAAGAGGCAACCGGTCGACCTCTTTCTTGCGAGTGCAGAAGAGAAGTGAAGGTGAAGGCTGGTGCTTTATTTTATATACTATACGTGGTGAGGGTAGGCAGGGGTTGGAAGTTTAATGGCTGGCGCGAATGTGGAAATTCTGATTTCCCGCTAATGCTCAAACTCGGCATTTATACTTTCACTCCAACTTATAAACCCCCCCTCCAACTCTCGCCCTGAATAGTACATGACAGGGAGCTACCACTAACCCACCTTTAAATCTCTTCTGCACTCGCAGGAGAGTGGTCGAAAGGTTGCCTATTGCTTGCCTATTTCGGCAAGGTACAGCTTAGATACTTTTTACTTGCATATAATTGTTATTTGACTGAAGCCAACCAATGCTTAGGCTGTCATGATTTCTGTCTTTCTTTGTGTTTGACGAAGCCGTTGTGGGTTTTATGCGCCTGATGACGAGGTAAAGTTATCTTCGAAACGTAGTGTTTTATTTTTATGTATATTTGAGCATTTCTTGGCTTTTTATGTAGTACATCCCTTTCTGCAATTAGTCTTAGAAAATTTATGAAGGTTAGAAAATCAAATTTTGGTGGTAATCACTGTTCATAGGGTAAGAGTAAATTTGTATCTCAAGCCACATTGCGGCAATCTGGGGTGAAGAATTTAATCAATATTTGAGAAATTCGTGTAAAAAGCTATTTTATTAGTCCTGCTACTTTGTGTCAAGGACCACACTTGTGGTCTATTCATCAAGTTCACATTGTCATACATAACTGTTAAAAAGTCATTATTCAATATATCTTTCGTTGACACATTGGCGGTCACTGGCTTCCACGTCTGGTTGAATCTCCTTAATAAATCAAATTCAAACTCAAATATACTGATTGTGGTATTTATTTTGCATGCCATGGATTCAAGGTTATTGCGAATTTGATGATAGTGACGATAAATATGCGTAAATCATCCTAAAATATGTTGAAATAGGAGGTTGTTGCACCAATACCAGTAGGCGTTTCTCAACAAAATGTGTCAGCTGCTTCTAGGTGAAAAAGGGTATTAAGATCGTTTATTTTCTGGTTTTATGCAACGAAAGAAAAACTGTTAAAAACTTCTGCCACCGAGATAAAATATTTTAAGCTACAGGTCTGGCCGGAAGTTTTTATTCAGTCCACATTTGAATTTTTTGGTTTTATGGTGTTACTTTTGAAAAGGTGCTAACCGAAAGATTCCAACTATTTGTATTGCTATTTCTATGAACGGGGCGGGCACCACTACATGTGATCAAAAAATTGGTTAAATTGTTAGTAACATTGTTAAAGCCAGACAAAGGAAAAGTTACTTCCGATGTAGGCAATGTGTCGAATCTACATAATAAAAGCGGTAGGACTGATCTATAAAAGGTGGAAGTGGAAGAGGAGGAAGTGATGTGAAGGGTAGTGTCGATGCCCTGTAAGTATTTGTTTTTTCAAGGAAGCAGTGAATAAGGCCGAGACATTTCATTCTTTATGCAGTAGCAAAGGAAAAAGGAGAGATTTTGGCAGTATGAAGGGTATTGTCAGAGTCCTGTAACAATCAGTAAAGAGCGAAATATTATGTCATATAATTTTATACTTTTTAAAATTGGTGTACTACATCAATTCAGTGTAGCTGAATGAAATTAGCTACTATAGGAGAGACAACAATAACGGAAACCTAACCGAATCAGGGGAACCTTACGAAAGGTTAGCCTAAGGGTCGAAACTTATAATTTATCTTTGATAAATTGGTGCACCATGTAGCCATTTTCAATCTTCTTGTATTGTCTTGTGTTGTATTGTATTGAATCTACTTGTATTGACTGAAACTTGGAGGATTCTTTCGCCCAAGTGGGTTTTTTATTGATATTACACAGTGTTACTGGGGAAAACTTACATGCTACTAGTGTAATTTAGCTTTGCAATTGTTAGTCAACTCGAGTTATAACTTATTTTCCGACTACCTGTACTTAGTATTTGCCTAGGCCCATTGAGTCACATGTATAAATTCTCGTAATTTTTTATGTGTATTATTTCATATTATTATTTTTTAAACCACCCACCGTACTGTTTAAGATTTTCTAGTCTTGAGTTGTGTTTGTTGGTTTTGATATTATCAATCATTTAAAATAATTAAGAAAATTTGTTATGCTATCGTTGCTGGACTGGGTAATGGTAAGAGTAATATATAGTTATTTCACCCCCTCCCCCAACGTTAGGGATTGAAATCATGCTATGTTGGCACAATACTGGCTGGTGCCAAATGCAATATACCTGGGCCTTTTTCTTGGTCTAAACTCTGTTATCGGTTTATCGGTTTACATTGTCAGTTAACTAACGAGAATTTCTGCAGCACTGTTTCCTTATTATGAAATACACAATTACCACATTATTAATGTTTCAATTTGTACCATTTGATTATGGTTTTTGTATACATATTTAAATTGCTCGCCACTTTATTGCATTCCGACACAGTAATATTTGAATAATAACAACTTGTTATTATTGATATTTGTGTTATTGTTGTGCCCTTATTGTGCAGTATACAATTATGCAATGGTCAAAGAAGTTTAAAGTGAAGGGTTCATTTTGTAATATTTAATGATAGTGAAAGTTTTAATAATTACTTCATGCCTTTTATCAGTGCTGTTTCCTTATTGTAATTTGTTTTTCTTTAAGTTACTCTTGACAATGGCTATGAGACGATTCAAAAGCCGAATGTTAAAGTATGTTTGTGCACTTTCTGGCTTTTACTTTCTAACATCCTTGTAGTGCAAAACTCAATTACCACGTAATTTGTGTACGAAATAAACGGTTCAATTTGTATGATTTAATCATGGTGAAAGTTGTAAGAATTTTATTGTTGCTCATTTAATCGCACACATTTAAATCACTTGATTGCAATCTGACTGGGCAACATTTAAATAATAACTCGTTATTGTTGTTATTTGTGTTATAATTATTTCCTTATTATGCAGTACATATTTGTGCAATAACCATAACTAAATGTATGAATTAAAGGGATCCCTTCTAATATTTAATCATAGTAGATCTTAGTAATTCTGTCATGCATTTAATCAAACACATTTTTAATCGTGCGCTTTGTTGCAATCGGTTTCAAGAATAATTAACGAACAAAAATTTCTGTAGTGCTGTTTCTGTATTGTGCAATGTGTAATTAACACATATTAAGTGTACTAAATAAAGGGCTCAGTTTGTACCATTTAGTAATGGTAAAAGTTTTAATAACTTTTACTTGCATAATTGTACACATTTAAATTAATAACACTATATAGCAATTTGACTCAGTCACATTTAAACAATAACAACTAGTTATTATTGTTATTTGTACTGTTAATGTTTCTTTTTTCTGCAGTACACAATTACACATTAACACACAAGAAATGTGTGAAATAAACTTAAATTTTGAATAATTAGCATATATCATGCATTAATCACACATATTTTTAATTATGCACTTTGCTGTAATCAGTTTCAATTACAATTAACTAATCACAATTCCTGTAGTGCTTTTTCCTTATTGTGCATTACGTAAATAATATTATACACAAGGTATGTTAGTTTACGAAATAAGTGGGTTCAAAATCGTACAATTTATTCATGGTAAAAGTTTCAAGAAATTTGTAGTTGCACAATTAATCACACACATTTTAGTTAATCATACACTTTACTGCTATCTGACAAGTTCTTATGATTCTAATATTTAAATCATAAGAACTTTTTATTATTGTTATTTGTGTTACATTGCTTTTTTATTGTTCAGTGTACTGTGTATACAATAGCGACAAAGTAAATTTGCAAAATAATGGTTAATGTTTTAATACTTAGTCATGGTTACAATTTTATAATTATATCATGTGTTTACTGGTACACATTTTTAATCATACACTTTGTTGCAGTCGGTTTCAATAACAATTAACTAATAACAATTTCTGTAGTGCTGTTTCCTAATTGTGCAATAGGCAATTACCACATAATTAGTGTATGTAAGGAAAGGGCCAATTTGTATTATTTAGCCATGGTACAGGTCTTAAGAACGTTGTAGTTGTGCATTTAAATACGTACATTGAAATAGGCACATTCACTTTATTGCATTCTGTCTCGGTAACAATTAAATTAGACAAATTTGTTATTATTATTTTTGTTACTGGGACCTCAGCACAAATTCCAAAAAAATAGGAACAAAAATAGGAACTGCTACCAGAACAAATGCGAAATAGTGGAAAAGGTTGCTATCACAAAGTAGAAAAAACAGGAATTTTTAGGCGTTGTTACCAAAAAGTAGGAAAAAATACGAACTTTTAGGTGTTAAGAACAGATTCTTGAAGTATATAAATTTTAATATATTGCTTAGTGTTTTAAGGTAAGTGTCCTAAAATAAAATGAAATCAGAAACAAAAAATGTATTTTTCTTGCAATGGCATTTATTATTTTAAATTGGCCTAAATGCCTCATCAAACAAATTTCACTTATCTCTCTTACTTCTTAGAGACTTTAATATTACAGTGAAACACTAGTTTTATGAGCACCGATTAACTATACAGACCTTAAAGAAAAAAATTACTATAAAAATTACTTTAAAATTTTTGATTAAATAAATTTTTTAATACATGTATTAAAAGAATTACAATTACCGTAATTTAGTTACTCAGTACACTAGCTGTAATTAACTCGTTTTAAATTCTAATAAGCCCAGCAAAATTTACTCATTTTTTTTCTGTGTAGGGTAGGGTGAGCATTCTGTTTTCCGTCTTTGTTGAAAATTAAACTAAACAGTTTTTAAACTAGAAAGTGTTAAAATTGTTCTTTTATATTGACTTTCTGCATTACAAGCTTAAATCGTATCTGTATGTTTACTGCTATAGGCCCAATGAATACTAATTATTGTTTCAGAATGCAACATAAATTTAGATTTACCACCAGCGTAGGGCTGATTGTCCAAAAACGCACCAAAACGCACAATACATTTGAATAAATCTTCTTACGATTATACAGAACTTCTCTGCCATACTCCACTAAATGCATTTCAATTTTCTGCACCACTTTAACTCCGATCGCTAAATATATACCTCTATTTTTGAGGTTCCATCAGACAGTTTGCATACTTAGGTTATGCCTCGCAATCGAATTCATACATACAATTTTTATTTAATACCCTACTATAATTTAAGCTTATTCTGTTTAAATAAAATTATTTTTGTAAATAAAATACTCAGGCAATGATATCTGTAATGAACCTAACGTGCACTACAATTAATTAGCCTATTACTTTTAATTAGTCTAAGCTAGCATTACTGCTTTAACCTAACTTCAAAGCCAAACAAGTTCAGCATCAATAATTCACACATCGAAATACTTGACTAACTAAATAATGGCTTTAATAAATCAACGGAAGTCATAAATTTGTAAAAGTTACTGTGAAAATTACAACAGCCAATTGATTGCAGAGCACTGTTGATGAGAGAAATATAGCCACTGAAGCTACCATGCAATAGTCAAGCTTTCAAGAAAACAAGAGAGCACGGGACCAAACTAAAAACATGCTACGTTGTTGAAAAAAATGTACAACGTATCTCATTTGTTTAAAATAATTTGTTTTAATCAAAACGTTTTCCAATGTTGTTAGTTATGTTCAGATTAAGGACTATTAAATTAAACAACACTCCATAAAAGCAGAAGAAATAGGAAAATGTTGGAACGCTGCAATCCCTGTTGTTATTATTGTTTTCTTATTATGCAGTATACAAATATACAACAACCACGAAATAAATGCATAAAATAAAGGGTTCATTTTGTAATATTTAATTATAGTAAAAGTTTCAAGAATTCCGTCGATGTGCATTTAATTATACAGGGTGGGGCAGAAAGGAAGGGTCACCCTTGGCAATCAAAGATGGTTAATGTTAGGATAATGAAACTTTGCATGGTATGTAGGCGAACGGGGGGCCAACTAACCATGTGTCGATCTCTGACCTTGGTGCATATTTTCAAGGTCATCGCGATGCTAACTTTTTAACCATACTTCGTAGAACCCCAGTGTAAATTAAAAACTTGTAGACATTGGCAAGGCATGGCCATTGCAAAAAACGGAACGAAATTCGGTTCACTAGTTTAGGAATTACTTAAATTGCAAGCATCATTCTGTTGTTCTGACCGAGTGGCTTTCCTGCCGAACAGTGATTGTGAAATAAAGTTCAGTGTCCCACAAAAATATGTGAAGCCTGCTTAGATACAAACAGCAATTGACATACTGATGTCTCGACACCAGCTCGACACAATCTGCTACATTACACGTATAGACAGAATGGTGCTGCAAACTACAGGTAATTATGCAAGTTGGCATAATTTACTCACTGTGGTCATTTCGAAAATAAAACTAAAGTTATCCGTCCCTCAGGTTAACGTTTCTGATTTTGTTTCAGAGCTGATCACTGTCACTAAATTATGCAATTTTGCATATGCTGCCAACACCATTACTATGTGTGGTGTGCGAAAGACCCTCACAGAACTGTTAGGCAGGAAAGCCACTTGGCCATCACAACAGAATGATGCTTGCAATTTCCGTAATTCCTAAACTAGTGTACCGAATTTCGTTCCGTTTTTTGCAATGGCCATGCCTTGCCAACTACAAGTTTCTAATTTACACTGGGGTTCTACGAAGCATGGTTAATACGTTAGCATCACGATGACCTTGAAAATATGCATCTAGGTCAGTGATCGACACATGATTAGTTGCCCCCCCCCCCATTCACCTACGTACCAAGCAAAGTTTCATTATCCTAACATTAACCATTTTTTATTGCAAAGGGTGACCCTTCTTTTCTGCCCCACCCTGTATAAATACAGATGCAAATCAATTTATGGTGCCTTTTCGACTAATACGCCAGACTGCCTGATTGGGGAATTGACCTCACGACCTTTGAAACCAATGGCTGAGGTCCTACCACTAAGCCATACTGACACGGCCAAAAGGAAACGCACATAGGCAGCATTTAAAGCACGCATTTAATGCTGCCTATGGACGTTTCTTTTTGGCCATGTTAGTATGGCTCAGTGGTAGGACCTCGGCCTTTGGGTTCGAGCCATCGGCTTTCTGTCCTGTTTAAAACATTTAATTGTATGCATTTAAATTAGTCATACACTTTATTGTAGCCTGGCTCAGTCTAATTTAAGTTATGACAATTCCTTCAGTATTGTTTTCTTATCGTGCAATACACAATTAACACATAATTATTCTACGAAATATATGGTTTGATTTGTAATATTTTATCATGTCAAGGGGTATAAGAATTTTGTCATGGTACATTTAATAAAGCACTTTCTTACAATCTCTTTTCGATATTATTTTAATTCTTAATACAAAGTATTGCGATGTCTGTAGTGTGCTGTATGTATTTGCCACATAATAAATCTTTAAAATAAAGGCTGTTTGTGTAATATTTGATCATGTTACTAGGTTTAGAAAGTATGCTATGATAGATTTTAATCATGCACTTTTTGCAGTCAGTATCAATAATATTTAATCGTAGCTAAAGTTTCCTTATTGTGTAATATACAAATAACATTCAATATGAGAATTTTAATTATGAATTCCACCAGCCAAAAACAGCTATGATTATTTGACTGGATTCAACAGTGGAGAATGAGCTTATTTATGAGGATTTTATTTTGTGTTACTGGTTCATGTGGTAGAGGTTGCAGGATGTGATCATGGTAATTAGTTTGTAAATTTTACAATTACATTTAATCATCTACTTTTGTGTAACCAGTTTCAGTAATATTTTTACCATTAACAGTACAGGTGAAATGCGATTTCGTCGCTCGCCCAACTGGTAGCCGTGTATTTATACAGCATTGCTACTCGTTTGGATGGTATCAGGACAATTCCCTGTGCAATTCCCCCTTGACAATTTTCCCCTGGATCATTCCCCCTAGGACAAATCCCCACGAACAAATTAAAAAAATAAATACTTTCAAGATTATGTGTAAAGTAGGGTATGTGCAATTAAAAAGTTCAGCTTCTTTAATTCTCCCCAGTATAAACTGTTTAGTGTAATAGAACAAACAATTCAGTAGAAGATTGGCACAAAAGTTTTTAGTCTAACGTTGGAAGTAGTCACAGTAATTTTGACGTTTTGACAAATGCAATAAACGTGGCGAACAAGCACTACACCTGACGCAAGCTCTTGGAGGTCACAACCATCAGCAAGGAAAGAAAACGTATGTGAATCTAAATACGCGTACTGTTGTACGTGATTATGAAAATAGAAGCACGCTAGAGACTATTTGCGATGAATTGCATAAAACGTAGATATTTAGAAAATCTTGAAAGTTTTTTCCCCTTGTGGAATTTTACCCTTTTTTTTAGCCTATCTCTGCGATGATATTACATTGGCAATAAATAAATTTTTCAATCGCACATACAGTACTTTATTATATTAAGGTATTGGATAAGCATCAATGGATTTTTATTTTATTATTTTATTTTAGTGTCTAGGGGTTCTGTCTTAGGGGAAAATTGTCCTAGGGGATATTGTCCGGGGGGGGGGGGGTAATGTCGACGGATAATTGCACGGGGAGACTTGTCCTGGCGTGACTTGTCCAGAGGGGAATTGTCCAAGACTCCATTTGGACATATTTGTAGCACATATGTACTGCATTTGTATGCAGTTATACTGATTTTGTAAGCATTTGCACTGCTTTTATAATGCAGTAGCCCAATGTTTGTACAATCTGCAGTCTATTTGTTCTCAATTTGCACGCATTTGCACTACGCTTGTACACATTTATATCATATTTTTATGAAGTAGCGCACATATTGTACTGTATCTGAACAAATTTGTACAATCTGCAGTTCATTTGTATAGCATTCGTACGCATTTGCAAACTATAGCATTTTGGCACACATTCATGGGTTATAGTGTATTTGTACTCTATTTGCACGCAATCTCAGTAAAGTGGATTTGCACCACATTTGTACATGGTTTTACGCATGTATTTGGACGTATTTGTATCTATTTGTATTGGATCCGTTTGTACGTATTTGTACGCATCTTCAATGCCTTTGTGATGCATGTTGCACACATCTTTAGTGCATGTGTCCTACTTTTGTAGTGCATCTGTACACATTGTAGTGCATTTGTATTGTATTTGTGCAGTTTCGTAAATGAAGGGTGTTTTGTACACACATGCAGCATGCTTGAATGCATTCGTACAATTTATAGTCCATTGTACTCATTTGTACGCATTTGTATGTATTTCTAGTGTATTGCACTGCATTTCTATGCATTTATACGGAATTTGTACCCCACTCGGACATGCTTGTGCATATTTGCAGCAATACGTTTCTAAGCATCTGTATTGCATTTGTACATATTTCTAGCATGTTAGAAAACGTCTGTAGCATGTAAGCCTCGCAGGGCTACATAACTTTTACCCTTACTAGTTTTTGCGGCAGGTACATGAATTGGCGATAGCTTAGACTGCTAGGAGGTGGAGGCTGAGCTGCCCCGTGTGGAGGACCCTGGAATGTTGGTTCGCTGCATGGGAGTTCAATCTATTGCTACTGCTGCTTTCTGTAACTGGTCTCGGAGAGGTGGGTAGGAACGTCATCGCAGGATTCTTGTTGCGAGTTATTTCAACGGATGGTGGTGGCGAAGCTCCCGTGTTCTGTACTCCACCAACCACATTCTGTGTTGTTGCCTAGTTATGCAATTGTACACATCTATAGCACATTTTAACGCTTTAGTTTTGTGTTATGTTTGTACTCATTTGAAAACGTTTAAAGTTCAATTTGAAGGTTTATAAATGCTGACTCGTGTCATCACGTTGGGATCAACCAAATGAACATGACGTACTTTTAACGCAACACATATAAACAAATTCTTAAATGTTAATTCGCTTGTTTGAAACAAACGTCATTAGTTTTAACATACGTTACTGTACTTCATACGTTTTATCAATGATCTGCATCAACACATTTTTGACTTACGTAAACCTGGACGTTAGAAAATCCAACTGTAGTGTCACATGCAGTAAACTGTCCCACCCCTCACGGCCACCCGGACCAATGCACTGTAACTGAGCTTGGGTGTTAATGACGTACCTGTTGACCTGCCATTAAGCCTCATTCCCCCTCAAGGCCCTTGTCCCCTGGTTCTGTCGCGTATATAACTGTACTAGGGGCAAACATTCAAACCCTTAGCACAAACACAATGATAGTAATATATGTGCAAGCCTCAGCCCAAACCCCGCTAGATACAAGTATCCGAAAAATTCGAGAATAATTAACGCAAATACAACAATAGTAAAAAATGAGCAACATTTATCAGAAACCCCGCTAAATGAAAGCACAGAGACTAATTTAAAAATATAGTTTGCTCAGAATTTTGGCATTCACAACTGGATTAAAATTTTCTCCAAAGAAGATAAAAGTTTGTACCCATACATCACAAATTTCTTCAAAATAAAGTGTCCAAAGGCCCAATGAGATTCTTAACAACTAATTCACCAACTACACTTTTAAAAACTACCCTACATTCCAGTTTCTTCTTGAAGCCGCACTGCTACCATATAAGAGTTACCCCATCTATTTTTTCAATGCTGCATTAAAAAAGGCCCAAATTCTGCCCCGCAATATTATGCATGTAATATGTTTTTGTTCCATTTTAGTGTATTGTGGTTGATGAAAGTGTTTTAATGTTTTTTAAGTACTGCACTTGTGGCCCACTCGAGTAAACCTTACAATTGCCTCCAACGAACCTTGACAACTCTCGAGTAAACCGTAAAATCACCACAGTACGCATTGATGGCCCTTAAGTAAACCTTGAGAATCTTATAATTACCGTCCACGACGCACCTTGACATTTCTAGAGTAAATCCTACAATCACCACAGTTCGCATCGATCGCTCCCAAGTAAACCTTGAGAACCTTACAATCATGACCCACGCACCTCGACAATCTCTAGAGTAAATCCTTCAATCACCCCAGTACACGTCGATGGCCCTAAAGTCAACGTTGAAAAACTTAACAATCGTCTCCCACAAACCTCGACATCTCAGAGTTAACCTTACAATAGCCCCATACACCTCTACGACCCTTAAGTAAAACTTGACCTCACTTCCGGTTGCCCCATTAAACATTGATCACATGCAAAAAAAATCTCCTCAGTTGAGATAGGTTTATTGGAAAGGTTTACCGTACGAGTTGGCGGACCATATGGTGTTTTCCCTCCAGCATAAAAATGCGTACAAATGCAGTACAATTGCGCTATATATGCAGCACCAATGCTGTACAAATACAGTACAAAAAGTAGCACAACTGCTTACAAATGCAGAGTAAATAGAAATGTATAAATGTGGTGCAAATATGCATGCAAATACATACAAGTGTTTACAAAATGCGTCCAATATGCGTTCGAATGCACTTCAAATATATAGAAATGAGTACAAATGCAGTACAAATACACTAAGATTGTGTAAAAATGCAATATAACCTACAAATGCATAGAAATACAGCACAAATGAACTACAGATTCTAGAAATACAGCACAAATACCCAAGCAAATATGAAAAAACTAAACGTATGAATGACAATTACAAACCAACGCAAATGAATTACAACCACGCGTACAAGTAAACCTTGAAACCCTTACAATTGCCTCCTACACACATCAACAGCTCTAGAGTAAAATAAGTAGAAACACAATACAAACGCTGTAAAGATGTGTACTAATGCGCACACGTTCATGCAAATATGGAGTAAAAAACCCCACAATTTGTAAGTGCATGCAAACGCACTACAACATACAAACGCGTACAACTGCAGTACACATGGCCTACAGATTGTACAAATGCAGTACGAACATGCGTTCAACTGTGTAAAAATGCTCAATACATTTGTACAAAAGCAGTAATAAACCATGCACTACAAACCGTCTACTCATACAAATGAAGTTCAAATATCAACTTTACCCGCTATGCATTTGAACCAAAATGTTTGAACACTAAGCACAAATATAACGCTAGTAGAAAATGTTTAATACAAGTCCTACTAACGAATTTGCACGAAAAATGTAAGTCCACAAACAAATAGTGATAGTAAAAAATATGACCTCAAAAATATGATTTGCTAACCCCCACTTAATGCATTTTAGATGAAATGGTAAGCGCATTAAAAAATATACAACACTTTTCCCACTACATGCTTTTAGGCCAAAACTTCCAAGCCCACGGTACAGATAGGCTAAAGACGCATGCTAATGCGTACAAATGTGGTACAAATATACGAGAGTGAGTACAAATCCAGTACAATACGTTTGCGTGCAAATGCAGCAGAAATACAGCACAATCTGCAAGTAAGTGCAAATCACTACAACTTACAAACGCGTACAAATGCATTACAAAAGAAGTACAGATTGTACAAATGCGTTCAAATACAGTATAAATATGCATGCAACTGAATAAAAAATAGCTATAAATTTTTACTATACAGTACAAATGCAATCGCCACAGGTGCAGCAAATGCGTACAATACAGCACGAAGGCATACAAAATGCAATACAATTTAGCTCCAACATGCAACTCTGGAAAATTGTATTAGAAATTTAATGCACTAGCTTCAGCCCAACCCCAATGGTCCTCTCATCTAAAACTGTGGGGTAAACATCCAAATCCTTAGCACGACCACAATGATAGCAACACATAGACGACACTTAACATAATCTCCGCTAAAGGCAAGTAAAAATTCGAACGAGGCCATTCAAGTGAATCATGTAATCCTCACTCAAGTAAAGCTTGATGACAGAATACCCAACTCTAGATTCTCGTGCAGTAAATTGTACTACCACCTTATCGATTCTCGTGCAGTAAACTGTACTACCACCTTATCCCCACATCTATAACGGCTGGGTGCAAACCCTTAGCACAAACATAACGATAATAAAAAACAAACAACACATGGCACAAACCCCATTAAAACGCATTTGGATTGACACCCAAACCCTTAGTACAAATATAATAATAGTAAAAAAATGCGCAACACTCGGCACAAGTTCCGCTAAAAGCATTTGGATAATCAATAAATCTTAGTGTAAAGGCAACAAAATTAAAAGACACGCAACACTTAGTACAAAAACAGACAAATGCATTAGGGTCAAAATTAATGAACGATATGCACAAATATAACGATAGTAAAAATGTGCAACATTTAGTACAACCCTTGCTTATTGCATTTGAACAAAAATCAAATATAATAATAATTTTTTTTATTGTGTTAAGGCAGTACCACAAGAACTACAATGTATGTAGTTGTGTACGTGGCACAAGCAAATCAAAAATACATGGTGTGTATGCAAACTACAAAATTAAAGAAAAATCCAACATAAAATCTTAATTACACAGAATAACTTCTATTGTTTTAGTGAATGGTTACAATTAGAATTCCTTTAATTAAGGATACGGAAAAAAAACAAATTTTTGGTAGCGATAAGTTTTAACTAATATATAAAAGCAAATCATGAACAGAAAAGAAAATCATTGTGAAATCATCCATTCTTTCAGTTTTTTTTAAAGTTGAATATTTGTCAATACAGAATAAATCTTTTGGCAATGTATAAAAGACCGAAGGTATTATGTAATTACTGTTGCGTTTTCCATAGGTATTCCTGAATAATGGTAGTTTCAATTGCAATGAATTTAGACGATTGGATAAAACCTTTTTGTCTATTGTGTTAAATATAGAATAGTAGTTTTTTAATATTATAACAAAGTTCCTGAGTTTTAATACATCCAATATACCATTTAATTGATATATTTCTTTAGTTGAAGTAAGATCAAACCTAACCTTGTTTTGAATGCTATGTAATCTTTTAATTAAATAATCTGGTGCAAAACCATATATTTCAATGCCATATCTTAGATGTGTCAATCCATGTGTAATAGAGAATTTTTTTTTTTTATTGTTTAGTATTGGTCTTAGTTGATATAGCTTTGGAAGAATACTTCTAATTTTACTGATAAGTAGTTCAATATGTTCTTTAAATTTATAAATAACATCAATAGTTAAGCCTAGATATTTTGCAGCATTTACTTCATTTAATGGTTAAGGTTCAGTTACTGTTTGTAGAAATATATCTTGTTTTTGATGAATTACTGTGTGAGGTGTTTTAACATGCATAAACACAGTTTTTCTTCAGAGATAAATGCATCATTTTTGATAGACCATTCATAAATATTATTAAAATCATGTTGCAATCTACTTATCATTTGTTTATGTATAGTGTGAATGGAAAGTAAGAATACATCGTCAGCAAAAGTTTGAAGGTTACTTTCATCAATATTATTGTCAATATCATTAATGTAGATTAAAAACAGTAACGGTCCTAAGATTGAACCCTGCGGAACACCATCTTTACACATAAGAATATCACTTCTATGGCTTCCAATTTTGACACAACTCATTCTATCATTTAAGTAACTTGCCAAAATGTTGAGCACTTTTCCCGTTAGACCACATGATTCCATTTTTTCAATAAAATATTTCTATTTATTGTATCAAAAGCTTTTTGAAGATCGATTAAAATGACGCCAACATAATATCCATTATTTAAAGCAACAGTCAATTTATCATTTAATTGTTTAAGTGATTCTATAGTTCCTTTGTTTTTTTGAAACCCAAATTGGTTTTTAGATAAAATTTAAAACTTATTTAATAAATTTTGTATTCTATCAGCAAAAAATTTTTCTATAATTTTGTTTATTGCTGGCAATAACGCTAGAGGTCTATAATTATTCACATAATGTTAAATTGGCCTTAACAGTTGTAATTTTAGTTTATCAGGCCAAGTTTCTGAAGTAATTATGCAGTTTATCAATGGCACGAAAAAATTAAGCGAGTTTTCAGTAAAAACATGATGAATAAAAATGCCATCTTCCCCCACAGATTTTTTTAATTTGATAGAGTTAAAAACTTTTCTAATATTTTCTTTGGTTGCATCTTCAAGATACATTGTATTTTCGTTTCTGTTACTTTCAGTATATTCTTTTGTATTATCCCTTTTGTATTTTAGTTTAAGAGTATCTGCTTGATTAACAAAACATGTATTAAAATTATTACACGTGTTTTTTAAGATATGAGGTTCCACAGTTTTTTTATAATAGATTCATCAATATTCGGAGTATGTTTACCCGTCAGTTCACCAATTTGTTTCCACATTATTTTTTATCACTGTTTTGTTCAATAATATTTTTAAAGAATTTGTGTTTATCGTTTTTAATGTTTCTATTGAATAACTTTTTCAGTGCCCTGTATCTGTTAATTAAGTCAATGTCTTGTGGTTCTTTTTTAATTAATTGCCATAATTTTTTTTTCGTTAATTAAACTGACAGTTTGACCAGTGATAAAATTTTTCCTTGGTAATTTTTTTTTGTCGTTTTTGCACATAATTATATATTTCCCGTATATATTTTGTATTTTTTTTCTATAGCAGCATACATTTTATAATAATAATAATAATAATAATAATAATAATAATAATAAGTAATAATAATAATAGGTTTATTTCATATAATTACAGTATTACTGTAACCCTCGAAGCCTTAATTAAAAAGCTTGTGTGAGTTTCGTAAATCATCAGTCTTAACAACCATAAAATTATCATTATCACAACAATAATAATAATTATAATTATATAATAATTATAATAATAATAATAATAATAATAATAATAATAATAATAATAATTTTATTTTTCAACAGTTAACAAAAATGCAACCCTCGAAACTGTAATAATACAGTTTGTGTGAGTTTAATAACAGTAATTTTGAATAATAGAAACATTAATCACGTCACCATACAACAACTACGCATGTGTAGATTGTAAATTATTAACATAAATACAATTTTTTTTACATTATCATAATTCAATATTTCAATAAACAATTTATACAATTTCTTTTCATGGCATTATAAGTCAATATTTTTCCCCCGTTTAGTTATATAATCTTAATTTATATTTTTTATTTTTCATTAAGAAAGATGAGCTCCGTTACACTCTTCTTAAACAGCTCTTTATTCACGCAATTTAATAAATCTTTTGGAATTTCATTGAATAAATTAGGTATAAAATACACTCGTCTTCTCTTCCCATTATTATTTTTCCACACAGGTAATTTATAACTATTTTTTACAGCTCTTGATTCACCTGATTACTTATATTTACCTTAAATTTATTGTCAAAGTAATACTTTGTTAAAATAACTAAATTTTTTATTTGTCTTATTTTCATAATTATATTTTCTTTAAAGAGTATTTCCGTTTTTTATTTTTTTGTATTTATCCCCGAACAAGATCTTAATTAATTTATTTTGATTTTTGTGTAGTCTTTCAATTAGATAATCTGAAGTCTGTCATAAATCTCAATGCCATATCTGATCACACTTACGACCCATGCATCAAAAATTATTTTTTTCTGTTTCTCATCTAATATTTCTTTTCATCTATACAGTTTTGAACATAACTTTCTTAATTTATTTACGGTTTCTTTAATATGCATTTTAAACGTCTAGTTTTTGTCAATTTCAATCCCTAAGTATTTCATTGTTAATTTTTTTTCCAATTTAAAGCATTTTTCACTACATGGGTAAGTCCGATTTTTATAATTCAAGTTTTTACAATTTCCAAAATGTTTCGTTATCCATGTACAATTTTTTTATTTTCATTTCTGGTACTGTATGTCCATTTGTAATGTCTTTTCTTTACTTATAAACAATTCGTTTGCAATGTAGTAATCATTTATTATATTAAAGTCATGTTGTAAATTACTTATCATTTCATTGTAGTCCCTATTTATAGATACCAGAGCTGTATCATCAGCAAACGTGAAAATATTAGTATTTTCTATAAAATTAACAATGTCATTTGT
Organism: Lithobius niger; assembly: GCA_023313725.1. NCBI lineage: Eukaryota > Metazoa > Arthropoda > Chilopoda > Lithobiomorpha > Lithobiidae > Lithobius > Lithobius niger. The sequence continues at coordinate 108,629 of JAHWFP010023090.1, forward strand.
ATAAATTAAATACAGTAGGGGTCCAAGTACAGATCCTTGTGGAACTCCGTATTTACTTACAATTGGAAAACTATTCTTTTCTTTTAATTGTACAATTGTTTTTCCATCCTGTAAGTAGCTTTTTATTATATTGTGTATTTTTCCTCTTAAACCTAAATTATAACATTTTTTTAATAAAATGTTTTTATCAAAAGTATCAAAAGCTTTTTTTAGATCTATTAAGACAATTCCAATATATTTTCCTTCATTTAACCCTGTTGTTATTAGGTCGTTTAATTCTGATAATAAATCGTTAGTTCCCATATTTTTTCTATATCCAAATTGTGATGATGTTAGATTTTTACAGTTATTAAAGAACTTCCATATTTTATTTACAAAAATTTTTTCCAGAATTTTATCAATTATGGACAGCAAAGCAATTGGGCGATAAACCCTTTTAGGAGTTTTTTTTTCTTTCAATCGGGAAAAATAAGGTAAAACGTCGGTAAACCTTTTGGTTAAGCCTGGGCCTTATTTTTCAAGTTTTTGTCTTTTCATTAAGCTTATTGTACTCGTTAAGCTTAACGTCCTCGGATCTTGTCCAAAATTGGGAGGGGCATGCAGAAGGGTCTTGGGAATCCGTTTTTACGGTTTTTGGCGTTAAGCCTATTTTTAAGCCTATTTTGGATTTTTGGTTTTTTGAACTTGGGAGGTAAAACAGAAACGTTTTTATTTCGGACGATCTTTTATTTTAGGCTTAGTTTGCCTGTAAAGCCTACTTTAGAATTGTAGGTGAGTTTAGTGAAGGGGGAAACTTTGCTTTGGCATTTGGGTTGCCTTACGGCGATATTTTAATTTGGGCTTATAACAATAAGCATGTAATTTGTGTTGGTTTGGTCTTAAAGAGCAATATTTCTGCAACGGTTTTTTTTTCCCAAAGGTTTTTTTTCCCATAAATCAACCTAATTTTCGGCTTTTAGAACTAACTTAATTATAGTGTGGAGAATGAATTGTTTAGTAGTTGTTTCAGGTTTTTCTTAAACCTACGAATTTCGATATCCAGTTCATGGTTTGCCCATTCTTGGTGGCAATGTTTGAGGTTTGGTTATACCCATTCAGTGTCATACATTCGTTCATGTTTCGCCTATTATACAATAATAGTTGCATTTTGGTTTCATCTTTAGTGGCGACGTTTTAGTTTGTTAAGGAAAGCTACTAGTTTTCTGTCTCTTTATACCATAAAAGTTTCTGGTCTGCTCTTAAGAGCATTTTCTTGTTTGTGAGAAGTTGGTTAGTTTGTCTCACAATAATGAGCAAACTCGTGGCTATTTTATATATATCGGCTACAAACGTAGTTGTAGCCCAATTCCACAACGGTGGGATTGGGGTATCCAAAGTAGTCTACCAAGACGCCGTTATCACAAAAGTCGTCTGCTCGGATGCAAGTGCGTGACCCCTAGGCTATAGTTCCAGGGTCATGAGTGGTTTTTTTTAAACCCGAGGTGTTGAGAGTTGGTCATCCTTCATGTTCATTAGTAAAAACAAGAAAGTGTTTTTTAGTAGTTGATGTTGTTATTGACATGTGCTTTGATGTATGTGTTCGTTTCAGCTTGTAGTTACAGACATGTTGAAATAAAAATTTACATGGTTAGAGTGTTAACAAGACGTATGTTTGTCAAGTTTAGACACAAGATTTGCGAGGAGTAAATTTCAGAGCTTCGTGTGGGTGTTGGAGTATGTTGCAAATCTTGTTACTTAGATGTTTGCTGGGGCCAATGGCCAATCTTAGTCTTGGGTGTTCATTCTTACATAAGTGGACATTATCTATGTCTTGTAATTTAGTTTCCGGTTCCTGCCTCTAGAACATTCTAGAACTTTCCATTACCCATAATACCCTGGCCATTTCACGGTTGTCAGGGGCAACCTAAACTTATTTAAGCAAGGGGCCAGCATGGAAAAATCAGTAAGCCTTTGGGCCAGCCAACTGGCTGGTCCTCCCTCAACCCCTGCTAGGTCTTCTGGTTAGGGGTATTTCTGGCTTATTAAGCCCCTAGTAGGCCCAATTGTGGTTAGGCTTTTTCCCCCAACCTAAACAAGCATCTTTAGCCCTAACTTAACCCCAAAGTAACCAAACCCTTTTCCCACTTTTGGTTTTCAGTCTAATTTTTGGTTAGCTCTCCCACTTTGCTATTTTTTTGTCAACAATTAAAACTAATACATTTTAATAACACAATAAGTCGACGAGTACCTTTAATAATCTTTAAATTAATTTTGTAATTTATATTTTTTAACTACTTCAGTCATTAGATTTCGTTTTAATTCAGCTTTGGACTGATATTCTAACATATTCTTATTTAATTTATTATATATATTCGGTAAGTAATAATTCTTATTTCTTGTTCCATATGTATTATTCCATTGTGGTAATTTAAATTTCTGTGATGTTGTTCTCAAACGATTACTTTTTGTTTCATATTATATTTTATATTTATTTTGATAATAGCTTTTTACAATTATTATATAATCCCTTAAATCTGTTATTTTTAAAATATTATGTTTTATGTATATTTCATTAGTTCTCTCTTGATTATTCCCGAACAGGACCTTAATTACCTTATTTTGTACTTTTTGAAGTCTTTGTATAAATAATCATCTGCAAAACCATAAATTTCAATTCCGTACCGTAAAATACTACTTATTCGTGCTTCATATAGAATTTTTTTTTTATTAGACAAAATGTATTTAACATTATATAGCTTTGATATGATTTGTCCAAGTTTTGTTATTATTCTTAAAATCTGTTGTTTAAAGTTCCAATGCATGTCAATTTCTAATCCTAAATATTTTGTTACAATTTTAGTGTCAATTTCTTTGCAGGTTTCGTTACAACTATTATCACTTATTCCGTACTTGATTTTTTTACGTTGTTCAGAATGTGTTATTATTCTTGCCTTTTTTTTATTTTTCATTTTTGGTACTGTTATTTCAAGGTATAAAGTTTTTTCTTCACTAATATAAAGTTCGTTTTCCATTACCATCCATTAATCATGTCAAAGTCCTTTTGTAAGTTGCTGACCATTTCAATATAATTTGTATTTATTGAAATTAAGAGTGTCATCTGCAAACATATAAACTTTAGATTTTTTAACAAATTTATCGATATCATTTACATATATTAGGAAAAGTAGTGGTCCCAATACGGATCCTTGCGGTACTCCATATGTGATATTTGTATAACTGCTGTAGTTTTCCTTTATCTTAACTGTTGATTTTCTATTTGTTAGATAGCTTTTTATTAAATTGTAAATTTTTCCACGCAGACCAATGTTTTCACATTTCTTCAATAATATTGTTGGATCAAAAGAATCAAAAGCTTTTTGCAAGTCAATGAAAACAGCACCTACATTTTTTTTTCATCTAGAGCCTTTGTTATTGTTTCATTTAATTCCATTAATAGATCAGATGTACCTTTATTTTTAGTGTATCCAAATTGTATGTTATGTAATAATTTAAACTTTTCCATGTATTCAGTTATTTTTTTTGAAAAGAATCTTTCGATTATTTTATCAATAAAAGATAATAAAGAGATTAGTCTATAATTATTAAAGTTATTTGCTTCACCTTTTTTAAAAATTGGTCTCAGCACTTGGATTTATAATTGATCTGGCCATATTTCTTTTTCAATCATCTTATATATCAGTTTACAAAAAAAATTGCTGTATTTTCTTCTGATTTTTAAAAATTTTCTGTATTAAAACTAACCATGCCTGTTGCCCTTGTATTTTTAAGTTGTTTTATTATATTTCTAATTTCTGTTGTTGTTGGATTTTGTACAAAAAGGTCTTATTATTTATGTTTACAATTTACCTTTTAATCTTTTCTAGTTTTGTTTTATAATGATATCCCTCTTTATAATTCTTTATCTTTGGTTCACATTTTCCCCTTAATTTTGGTATTTGCATTATAAAATTATCATTAAAGTCGTTTGCCAGTTGCTGTATATTTGTTTCCTTAAAAACTCTCACTAGCTGATCATCAATATTTTGTTTTTTCTTTTGTTTTCCATTTATTTCATCAATAATATTCCACAACGTTTTACCCTTATGGTTTCCTCTATTTTGCCTCTATAATACTCTTGTTTACATTTGTCAATTTTTTTCACAATTTCATTTTCAAAACTCTGTATTCTTGCAATAGCTGTGGATTTATGTTTTTATCTTCTTTTTTGATTTTTGTCCATAATTTATTTATTTTTATTTATCATCTGAACAATTTTATTAGTTATCCATTCTTTTCTTTTTTATCTGACTTTTATTGTTTTAGTTTTTTTTGTAGCCTATTTGTTATTTGATTTTTTCGTAAATTTCTCTTTTTGAAAGTATAATCTCTGCACACATTTCATTTGAGCCTTGTATTTTATCGAGACAACACCATTTTTTTTGTTGCAATTTAGTTATTTTTTTTATTATTATATTTTCTACTGTCATTTTCTTCTACAGGTTCTTCCTTATTATTATGATTTTTCTCTTTGTTATCAGTCCAAAGCCAGCATACAGTAATGTAATAGTCTGCTATTTTCATTTTTATAACTCCACTATTAATATTCTCATTCACTTTTGTTATTTTTACATAAATATGGTCAATACATGACTGTTGCAGTTTCAATAAATTGTTGACAATTTTGGCTTCTTCCCTTGTTACAGATTCAATCAAATTTTCAAGCCTGCCCTCGCCATTACATTTTCATATTTATCAATGTTAAGTTGATCTTGCTTATCTTCGTTTATTTTCTCTCTTGAGAGTGTCAGTATTTATGTCTCCTATAATTATTGTATTTTCATTATTTTCTGCTTTATTTTTTTTGGTTTATAATTTTTTTTTAGTTCTTGAACGAATTTTTTCTTATTCGATGCAGGGTTTCTGTAAATGGCTAGTATTTTACATCTTTGCAGTCCTTTCTCGAGTGTAATTTCAATATAATCCTCCTCCACTATTTCTTTTTTTAGCTTCTATTGTATTAATATTATCTTTTACATATATGATAATTCCTCCTCCTCTGATTGTTTTTTCCTGGTTTTGTTATAGTTCACATAGCCACTTAGTTGATAGTTATTTGTTTCCTCCTGTTTTATATTCACTTCAGTTAAAATTATTACGTCCCACAACACTGCAGTTTCTAACATTTTATATAAAAATAAATCCCAATTTTTTCGTAAGCTTCTCATGTTCACATGAAAAACTTTTAGGTTTCAATTGTTTCCAATGTCCTTTTCCACTTCTGTTTTTACTTCATCATTTTTTTCAAATATTTTGTTTCTATACATTATTGTTTTGTTGTAAATCATGTTCTGATTTACCAATTTTAACTTCACTTTCATTTTTGTTTCTTCTCATCATTATTTTTTCTTTCTTGAACCAAACATATTTGTAATCATTTGTCTTGGCATATTCTTTCGTTATCCAAAAAAGGTTCTTAAAATAAGAAGTCATGTTCTCATTGATATAAACACGGCTACGATCTCCGTTTCTATAAATATCATCTTTAGTAACAACTTTTTGTTATCCAACCACGCATCTCTAAATTCCCTAATTTTGAATTGTATGATTATGGCACTTTTTTCCTTGTTTCTGATGGATATTCGATGTGCAGCCTACACTTGTTCAGGTTTGTAGGAACATATGTTGTAGTTATTAGCCACAATCTGCACTATTTCTTTTAAGTTCTCTTCTGGCATCCTGCCTAGTTGGGTAATCTCAATGTTTCTGTTCCAGTCATATTGCTCTTTGTCATGCGTGGACATTGCCAGTTCATGTACTGTTTTTCCAAATGTTTTTCCATATCTTCTTTTTTTTCCAAAACGGCAATTCTTGCGTCCATTTTTTTCGTCTCTTGTACTTTGTGTGTATTTTTATTTTCTAACTCCAATATTCTTCCCTCCAGTTCCTTTATTTTGCCTAGTGCTTCTTGAAAATTTTTCTTCACAACAATAACATCGTTGCTTAGAAAGTCCAGTGATTTTATTATATCTGTTTGATCCTGTTGTAATTTATCTATTGTCTTATGTACTCCCTAAAGTATGTCCATTTTGTTTTCAATTCTGACCGTCATTTTCTGTAAATTGTTCATCTCTGCTTCGGTTTCACCCACACTCTCCCGTTCGTTTTCACTTTCACTTTCTTTGTCTTTGTTACTTTCTGTATTTGTCACGGTTTTTTCATATTCCACTCCTATTTTCTTTATTCTGCAATATGAACATCTATCTCCATTCTTCTTTTTTTTAACACTTTTTGCACCCCAAGTTTTTGCTGTCACTTTTGCACAATTGTAGTGAAATTTTTCCTTGCATTTTCCACACACTACATTATCATTTTGAGTTCCCAATTTCTCTTTACATTCTCTGCACTTCATTTTATTTCCGGTTGCATTCCGGATCAACCAGTTTCATTCTGGGTTACAAAGTTCAATAAAACGAACAGTCGAACACTCTGCATAAAAATAAATGGCTGTCTTCCCCCCACTATTTTTGATCAGATTGCCTCAAATGTTTTTGCTCAGAATGGATACTTTAACACTTACTTCGTTTTGTTTGTTTATCTCTATGTCTGCTCTAAAAATTCACAAGGTCACTCCTTTCGTTTTCCTTTCAAATTCTTACATTTTCGTCCAGCGATTTTTAGTCTCCAACATCCATTAATAATAATAATTCATTGTTATAATAATAGTAACTATAATAATAGTAATAATAATAAAATTAATAATAATAATAACAATATAATAATAATAATAATAATAAACAAATACAATAATAGTAAAAATGTGCAACGCTTAGAGCAAGCCCCGCTAAATGCATTTGTACCGACAATTCGAGAATACTTCCAAACTCGCAGCAGAAATATAAGGATACCAAAAAAAATGTGCAATTAGTAGTAGAATAGTACTATTTTCGAGATCACAGGGAGGACAGACAAAATAGCTGCACCCATGAAAACCGGAAATGCCTCCATTTTCCAAGCGAGTTGTTGTCATGGTAACCGGTGGTGACCATTTTTGTAAAGATGTTCAGCCCTATTTAGCACCTCCTAGGATCGGGTATACTATTTAGCACTCCCTAGGCTTTGGAGTATGCTCCCTCGAAGTTCAGTTGGTCTTTGTTATCTCAGCGGGCATTTTTTTGAGAATTTTATTTTTTTCCGTAAATAAAATGTGAGAAAATAAAATTCCCATATCCTGCTCCGAAATACGAACCTGGCTCGCTTGAATGAGTGGCGTCAATGCCAACCAGTATACTGATATTCTTAGTTAAAAGACTGTTCTTAATGATAGGTAGTTATAGATAGGGTAATTTTTTTTAAACTGTTACTGGCGTCCCCTACTTACAACGGGTCCTGGTATACTATTCCCCCTAGGACTGGTATACTGTTTAACTTATCGTTTAACCGGGTATACTATTTTTTAGCACCCCTAGTATTTAATGCGTATTTTACAGAAAGTTTTTGAATGACATCACTTCCTGTCGGCCATTTTGGAGGTGTTTCATATTGAAGGCAGTCATTTTGGGTTGTCCCAAATTGAAGTCTGTTATTTTGGGGATTTGTGAATATTTGCTCCCGGTTGGTCCTAGTTTTCTCAGCTGGCATTTTCAGATTCGATTCCCAAAATTATTTAAAATGTCCCTAACTCGGTAACCGCTGGTCCTAGTGCAAAACGGGGCGAAATTTGGCCACCCTTTCAGTAATCCCACTGGGCGTCCTACCTAGCTGATAGCCCTCCCATAATTAGGTACCATCATTTTTGGGAGTTGGCCCACCCCGGCAACTTTTAAACAGCTGATCCTAGAGCAAAACCGTTTGAGATTTGGCTATCCCCGGATGCGCCCTACGTGAGGCCCACCCCAGAAACTACGTTTCACCATTTTTGGAAGTTGGCCCACCCCTCTAACTCGAAAACCGTGGGTCCTAGAGCGAAACGGTTTGGGATTTAGCATCCCCAGGCTGTGTCCTACGCTTGACCCTCCCTGGAAATTAACTGCTGTTATTTTTGGCAAGTTGGCCCACCCCCGTGTTTCGACTAGACTGGCCGTAACTCGAGCAAAACGGATCGAAATTTGGGTTTCCCTCGCCTAACCCCACAGTTGATCAAGTCAAAAAATTTTTGCCCTACCCCAAAGAGCAAAACCGTTCGAAATTTGATTTCCCCTTATGCAACCCTACACGTTGAACACTCTAGGAAGTGACTGCCACCAAGTTTACTTTTATTTCAATTTTTTTTTATTGTTTTAGATGAAAACTAGAGCCGCCCGTTTTATCCCTAAGTCGAGAGGAACAACAAGACAAAACTCCGACGTTGTACAGGTTTTGTAGTATATCCTCTTTTTCATTTTTGGTTACGATTTCAATAGCCTCCAGCCTGGCTAGAATTTCGATAATTTCCTATTCTTGTTCTGCTACCCCCAGCAACGATAAAACGATCAAGATTCTGAGCCTATCTACCAACTCGTTAGCGTTGCTATATTCTACTTTGGCGGCCTCTGCTTCCGATGCTTCGTGGTCCGATCCATTGGATTCTTCGTCTGAACCCGATTAGTCCAAATCTTTTTCTCCACTTCGGACTCGACATCATCTTCATCCTTGGGTTCTTCTTCCTCGGAGAGACCCCCTACCCCTTTTTCGTTCCACTTTCATGTCCTCCCAGATCGGTTTGATAACACGAGCGTACTTGCGGCCGCGATTCGGTTTAGGATTGTCGGAGTATGGGTCGTTTTTGTGGTACATGACGTGACTGTCTTTCAGGATAGATGCGTACGAAGCCAAGACTTTGGGATGGTATGTTTAGAATGCTTTTCGGGTCAGTAAACTCCACAGCTAATTTCTTCCTCGGTACGGCTTTACTTTCAACACCAAGTCGTTCTCAAATACCTCGATGGGTTTATCCCCTATCATTAGGTCTCCTCCCCGTCGTACCGTAACCCGAAGACAAAATCGTTTTCTCTCGGTGTAGCGAAAAATCTACACAATAATACTTCGCAGTCGCGCCCAACGCTCGGTCCTTCAGAAGGACTCTAAAGAGCGATGGAGAGGTCTGGCAGGCGCGAGCCCTTCTGACACGTCACCGCGCTCCTCATCGTCGTCATTGTATTTACGTTTTTTAGCTTCGGTTTCCTCATCGTCATCATATTTACGTTTTTATCCTCGGGTTCCTCGTCGTCTTTCACAGAGGGTTTAAACGAATCTCTAAGGCCTTCGGATTTCTTGTCTTTTTTTTTCGTAGCACCAAACCTTTTTATCAAGTTCCGTAGTAGCTTCCTGTCGTCACTGTTATTTGATACTTTAGTAGCTCCCTTCCTTACGTCTCTCGAATTTATTTACACCCCACGACACTACCTTTTAGCCTCCCTTCGTGAGGAGGTTGTGTTGGCCCGTTTGCGCATTGGTCACACCCGACTTACTGTTTCCTTTTACGGGGAGTTGACCCTCCTGAATGTTATTGGTGTCGACGGCCACTTACGGTCCAGCACTTCCTTGTTGATTGTCGCCATCTTGATGGTGTTCGTCATCGTTTCCATCTTCCGCATGACATTGCGCGTCAGTTGGGCGATAAGTCTGTACTCCTGTCCGGTGTTTTTCAATTTTTGCTGGAGGTACAGATGTATGACAAGATTTAGATTTGGGGTTTGAATAACATCTCTGTAATGTGTGTTGCAGTGGTAACCCGGACTACTGCACTGTGACTGAGGTTGGCGCTCATGACCACGTTGTCGACGCGCCATGAAGCCTCAATCCCCCCCTCCCTTCGTTTCGAAGATAGCAGTCATCTCTCCCGGTGTCGCCCCCATCTCGCACGGCAACCTACCACGCCCCGACCGTCCCGACAACGGCTGTTGTTGACGCACCAAGCTCTGATCACCAAGGATTCCTTCCTATTGATTTCCAGGATCACTTCACCCACAACATGACAGACCCGTTGCCCACCCTTTCCACTCAGAGGTGTCGTACTCATTTCGATTGGGGCAACCGTTAGCCGCCCGCCCGGCCTCATGCCATCTACCTATCCGACACCGGCTGTCGCCATACCCGCTGTCGCACCGGCTGACTCTCCACCCCTCTCGGGCCAGCGCTTGTCGCCCCCCCGCCTGACTCGATCTACCGTCGCTACGACAAGCCCTTCATGCCGCCAAAAAAAAAAAAAAAAAAACTCCCCGGCCAAGCCGCCATGAGCAACCTCTGCCAAACGTCGCTCGCTCTCTCCGGAACGACCCTCACCTCACGACCTGTCGTCCATCACCACCCAAACGCAGCATTGCTCGCCGCCACATGCCTACCCGCCAAACTCAATCCTCAGGCCCGGTCAGCCCTTCTTATCCAACATTACCACCCCACCGAGCTTCCACAGCTCCCCCCCCTTCACCAGCCCATCTCCGTACTGCCTTCGCACCGACCTTTGCCCTCAAACTCTGTCGTTCCTGCTACGTCACTCTCCCCACGACCGGAAGTCTACGTCCCCATATCGTGGCTCCCTTCGTCCACTGTCGTTTCCGGGGTTTTTTCCCGCCAGTTCTCGCATCGCACCCGCTGCTCCTTAGCGTTCCCTGCACCCTGCTTTTTCGACCATGGTGAAGATGAAAAAGGCCCAAGTTTGCCCGGAAAAAGACTCCTTACTGGGAAGACTGCCCTTAATCGATGACCCAGGATCATGTTCCTGCCCAGGCCTCCGGAATCCGGCACGCCGTGACCCCCATCGCCACGGTGTGCCAATTCCATCGAAAGTGCGACTACTTTAACCTGCCATGTCCTACATGCGTCTCCATCCCATTGGCCGAATGGCGCACAATCGCCATATCTCACCAAGCTTTGGCACTTCGTAAACGCCAACGGACCAAAGGAATCACCTCCTCAAGAAGATTAAGATGGATGGTCCACACAAATTATCTTCCAGTGCCACAATTTCAACTTCTACGCACCCAAGTTCTTCATCCCTTCTCACTTCTGTTTTGACCAAAAACACGCTCCTTTCAATTCCGGTGACGCCCGGTAAATCTGAAATGCCATTATTTGATTCTCCGGCTTCCAACGCCTCTTGGCTCAGGGAGCCAATCGAACACTCCTCTGCGGCCCCATCCACCGTAACTTCTGAAGACAATTCCTCACCTATGGAATCTCCGGTAAAACGTACTGGGCTGTCTCCCACGTTTTCCCCGAGTCTAGACACCCCGTCCTCACCGCTTGGTGAAGCCCCATGCTGCACTGATGACGTACCAGCCAACGAAGCCTACATCATCCCAATGACGCCCAGCTCCCCTCGGAAACCTTCCATGATTCCGGACCCACCGGACACCACCCCCCTCGACTTAACACACCGTGATCACCCCGTTCAGACTGCACACTCCTCTGACATCATGGAAACCCCTCCAGCAATAGATCATGTTAAACTTTTCACGTCTCTCAAACATAAACTTCGCCTCAACGAAAGGGGCAAGCGCCAATTCGTCAATAACTATGAAAAGATCAAACCTCTCCTCGATGCAACCCAAACCCACATTGATCTCTTGACCTCCCAGATAGCCACTCTCAGGGCTGAAAACCTGAAACTACTTCCCGCCGTCACCCCCACCACCCCACACAGGTCAGTACGAACCAGTCATCTTTGCTCCATGGTTCCTAACTGGCTTAACCTTGGACAAACACTGCAGGCCGTCCTACAAACGCCCTAACCGGCTCTGACACCCTCTTTTGGACCTTTGCCCAACAGAACCCAGGCTACCAATTTTTTCCTTTCCTTCGAGACCCGTTGTCGCCACCCCCCACTACGGGCCCCTCAAAAACAAATCTTCTTCCACCAACACCAACTTCGACAATTCCGACCTCATGCTCCACACCAACTTGTCCGAGGCTTGGGACTCTCTCACCACTAACATCACGGACCTCCCAATCCATTCATTTTCCCTTTGGCAATTCGACGACGCCGAAGCCTTCACACCTTTACACCCCCTTATGACGCAAATCTCAAATCACAGGACGTCAGAACTGCCATGTGATCTCTGCCGCCACAAAGCAAAGGGGTACCATTTCGGGATCCACAACACCCCACACTAAAAATTACGGACCTCCGTCTCGGCCTTGGGTCCCACACCACTTAATCTAAATTTTTATCCTGGCTTCCGACCAACCCAAGGCCGCTCTCAAAATTACGTCAGTTCTTATCAATTGACATTGTGAACTTAACCTCCCTATCCCCACAACCATGTCTTACACCGTTCACCACTGTGCTTCAATCCATACCTTGTGATCCTCACCCTTCAAAAAAAAATATAGAAGAGAAAGGAAGAACAAAAAATCTTCAAACACCACTTTCAAGACCTCGAAACTCAAGCCACATACTGTGATGTCATCACCATGTTTCGACATGAAAAGGTAAAACACAGATTCTCTTATTTTCATACCACCTTCTTTTCCTCAGTTAAAAAAAAAATACGTAAACTTGTAGAGGAATCTGTCTCGTGTGGCTCGGGAACTATCCTCCTTCAACCCTTTCCAGACGAGACACGAATGCCGCCCTCAGCACCCCGGGGTACTCAGTCAAAGGTGCCCGCCACCTAATTTGACGAGGTCAGCCTGTCAATGCTAAAATTGACAGGTATTGTACTTTGCAGCATAAAGAAAGAACATTTTGCCGGCCCCCAGCCAGGCCGGCTAAAAATGGTTTCTTTTGCTGAAAAGTACAATACCTTCAGGCCCACCCTGCCTCCCCTCAGGTGTCACCTTTGACATAACTTGAGACATAGAGATGGCAAACCCACGAGAGTTTCCATTTTTATAGGGAGGATCGCGCACGTGTGATCGGGTAGCTGAGGCGGCCATCGAGAATTTAAATCTCAAGGCAAGGACAGCATCGTTGAGACAACAGTGCTAAAATTGACAGGTATTGTACTTTTCAGCAAAAGAAACCATTTTTAGCCGGCCTGGCTGGGGGCCGGCAAAATGTTCTTTTTATTTGCCTTCTTGCTCTTTTGGTAGACAAAAAAACAGCAAAAAAAGCTATAAAACAAAATCAAAAACATTTAAATGAATGCTTTTTCGATAATCCGTAACGCCAATTAGGCCAAAATAAACCACGTCTCAAAAAACAAATCCTCAGAAAAAGCCCCTATCCCTTTTTTCTTGTTTTCTGTCAGCTAGCGGCCTTGGCGGTGTGCCCAACATTTTACATGTAAACTAATCATCTTCACAAGCAAACACAAATGTACCGCTTAAACTACGGAATTTAAAGAAAGTTTTAAAGGAGCAACTTTAAATTTTCGCAATTGTGCCCTTTATCGTCTGTGCTTGCTGTATCAGCCATTATATAAATCGCGTTACCATCGCGCACGATGATCGGTATTTCAGTTATACTTAGATTTGACGGTTGGAGATGTCTCTCGAAACCGAGATAAACTTGAAATCCTTTGTTTTCGGGTACACTTTCAGATAAATAAAAAAAAACGAGTTATTAAACACCGAATCTTTATATCTGGAGGGTTTGAACTATTTATATAGTCTACGCTACTTCCTATATTCATTCCCAGGATATACCAACCGGATGTTGATAAGTAGTATTGGCGAGGATAGTTATTGTTACATGTAAAAAAGTGACCTTTAGGGTAAGGACTAGTTCCGCGAAAAGTAACTATACAGTCGATACGTGGATTTATATATCTTTCCATCACAAAACCGACGTTGTCAAAATGATTCTTGGCTTCCTCCGAGTCTGGTGGGAGTTTTTTTCTACGTTTAAAGTAACCATTCGACTATCGACGTAACCCTTAGTAGCCACATCGTGTTCCACGGTTGGAGGGAGCGTAAATTTGATTCGTCTATTTTTTGCATCGAGTACCCCATCCTCGTCCTCGTTCAACGCCGTTTGAAGTTTGTCTATTTTGTAGGTATCTCTAATAACCTCAAAGAAATAGTCTCTATTAAAAGCTTCCGAAGGGCTTTCGGGGCTCGCCAGGTTACTGATTCGTTTATTTTTAGCGTTGAATATGCCATGAGAGTCCATGATCAAGGCATTATCAAGTTTGGTTTCTAATTCGTTTATACCGAGAAGCTTCGCGTCGACGTATTCTTTATTCGCGGCATCCTTAGATTGTGCTGGTGATGCGAGATTCTTGATTCGTCTCCTTGTTGCATCGCGTACCAAACGCTCACCCTCATTCTCGTTCAACGCCGAGTGAAGTCTATCTATGCGGTACCCGTCTCTAATAGTCTCGAAGAGAAATTCTCTATTAACAGCTTCTGAAGGTTTTTCGGGGTTCATGAGGTTACCGATTCGTTTATTTTTTGCGTAGAATATTTCGCGAGAGTCCATAATCAAGGCATTGTCAAGTTTGGTTTCTAATTCGTTTATACCTAGAAGCTTCATATCAACGTTTTCTTTATTTGCGGCATCCTTAGATTGCGCGGGGGATGCGAGGTCCTTGATTCGCTTATTTTTTGCATCGAGCAGTCCATCGGGACCTACCTTTAAAGTGTAACCGAGTTTGGTTTCCACTTCGTTTATAAGGACAAGCTTCGCGTCGACGTATTCTTTATTCGCTGCATCTTTAGATTGTGCGGGGGATGCCAGATCCTTGATTCGTCTATCTTTCGCGTCGAGTTGACCATCGGCACTTTCATCCAACATAGTTTTTAAATTTTTTACATCTATCAACTGAGAATAAGTCACCGCATCTTCGGGATCTACACCAGCAGCTAGATTAGTCAAGCGATTCATTCGCATGTCCGATACAGTTTTTGAATCGACGTAATCCTTAGTCGCTGCATCCTTGGATTGCGAGGGAGTTTCGAGATCTTTAATACGTTTCTTTTCGGCGTTAAAATGTCCATCCGCATATTTCTTCAATCCTACGTCGGCTTTAATTTTTTTTACTTTGTTTTCTAATTCGGTAAATTGGGATAAAATTACGACATCTTCGGGTTCTGTAGCAGCTCCGACTTTAGTCAGTCGCTTATTCTGCATGTCGTAATCATGGTTCAGGTCTAATATAAATCCTATACCCGGAACCCCTTTCACATCTCTTTGCGTTCGTTTCAAAGACTGTCCAAATTTATTAACCGGCATTTTGACGATTCTTTTTTTTATATATATATAAACAAAAGGAATAAGAAATGTCTCATTCTACCTGGTATGGAAATCTTTCGAGTCTGTTGCAATCAAGAACAATCTCTACAATGTTACAATCTCTAGAAGTTAAGACGGAAAACACGACGAATTTAAAAAATGGAGTAAAGTACGTCTTATCTCTTTCCGTAGAATTCGAGGATTTAAAAGGAATAGGTTCTCCCATTTTGAATAAAGATTCCAGGTGTAAGGGATGGATTTCGACCCCCGAATCTCAAACCGCGATGAAAAATCTTAAACGATACATCTGCGAAAAATTAGAAATTGAAACCGACGAGCAGAAACCCATTTCTTTGATGATGTTCAGTTACCCAAATTACTCGCACCCAGCTTCCACCTGCTACCCATTTTGTCAAAAGGCAGACGGTGAGTCGGATAAGCCACTATGTCTCAGAACGTGGGTGTATAACATCCACAAAACTAAAGGAAAACTTAACAAAAACGTTATAGAAAAACCGTGGTTTAACTTGGCTCCGTGCGGAAGTATGTCCTTGTCGGAAGTTAGTGGTAAAATTAACTCCGTGTACATCAGCAACAACGCTCCCAGAACCGTAAAAGTTTGGTGTAACGTAGATTACGGAGTCGTCGAATCTAATACATTCAACGAAAAGTTTTCGGATAAAGACTTTATGGGTTTGATTTCTGAATAAGAAAAAACGATGGATATTCAAAATTATGATTTCTTCGTGCCGATCAAGAAACCTAAAAATCATCCATTTCTTCCTTCAAACATCAGATGTCTGATTATAGGACCGGCAAACTGCGGAAAGACGAACTTACTCTTTAATTTTATCTGTAACGAAGGATGGTTGGATTACGACAGATTATACGTGTACAGCAAAACTCTGTGTCAAGCGAAATACCGAGCTTTACAGTCTATATTTTCTGAAATTGAGGGAACCGTAGGGCGGGAGATTGCGAGTTTTCGCGACTCTCAAAACAATTTAATTCCTCCCAAGGAGTTGGACACCAAGTTTCGTAATCTCGTGGTTTTTTACGATGTTCTTTTAGACAAACAAAAAAACATAGAACTTTACTTCGCTCAAGGCCGTCATTCTAACGCCAATGTTTTTTATTGCAGTCAGTCTTACACCAGAATTCCCAAATAAGTGGTTAGAGATAACGCCAATTTATTAATCGTATTTCCCGTGGACGATTTAAACCTGAAACATTTGTACGAAAATCACATCGGTCCTGACATGGAATTTCCGGAGTTTAAAACGTTGTGTAAAACGTGTTGGGACGATCCGTACGAGTTTTTAGCGATTGACAAAACATTGAACGAGGGACGTTATAAACGTACGTTTTCGTTTGATGATAAAAGAAGGAAAAAAGATAACATGGAAAAGAAATGGGAAATAGTAAACCTCAAAAAACGTTTACGGGAAAAATTTTTGAATCAACGTTTGGACGAACGAGATCAAGAAGAATCTTTACAAGAATTTTGTAAACCCGTCGTTAGTACTTTGAAACCTACCGTTGTTAATCCACCACCACCCGTAACGAGTCCTGCGAAACCTATTGCCGGTTTTTCAACGACAAAACGAGTAAAACGTATACGAATTATTACTCCCATAAAAAAAACTTATAAATCCGAGGATGAAGATGATGAAGAGTGGGAAACCACGGGGAACGAGACGGAGAATTTTGAATCGCCGAAACCTTCCGTCGAGCATTCAACTCCGATAGCGCGAGATCCCAATCTTTCCGAATACTCGACTCCAGCTACGAGAACCGAATACACATCTATCAGTACAGGTTTGAAAGTCACCCCCACACTTTCGGCAATACAAAACAAACGCGTGTCGACGCCTCCAGAACTTCCAAATTTCCTAACCCTCAGATCTTTGGATAGTCTGTTACCTGGCCAAGTCATAGGCCAAACGGCGAAATATTTCCTGATGAAATTTTTCGAAAACCCCAAAGAGACCGATCCTGTCTTCGGACTGCAATACGACATGAAAACTGGAGAAATGAGCATAGCTAATAAACCCGTAAAAATATTCGAGAACGACATAGTGGTCGGTGGTAATCAGTACGCGGGAAGACGAGGACTTTGGAGTTTGATGGTTTTTAAGGATTTGAAGGAACCGTCGTACGCTCCCAAAGTCAAGGCGAGTTACGCTTCTCTTTTAAAAAAACACTCACGCTCACCAAAATCTACCAAAACAACGATCCGGGCACTCGAAAACCTAAGTCGAATCGTAGTGCCAAGTACGTGTCGATAATCGGTCCTATCTGGGAGGATATGAAAACGAAGAAAAAGGGAACTGGTATGGTAAAAAAAAACCGGGAGCAGGGTGGATTAGAGGTACTACGACGATCCTAACGATCTGGTCGAAAGACTGAGGCTTTTGTACGGGTCAACCCAAGCGGGTCACGACGGACACAGGAACGAAATTATAGATATTTTATCGGAATTGGAACAACGAAGGGTCATCACAGCTAGAGAAAAAAAAACGCTTATCAGAATTTAGGTCTACGATAAAAAAAATTTGTATAATAACAAAAGAGGCCAAGATGAAGTATTGCGTGAAATGTAAACGATCCATGCCTAACCGGCCCGAACCTCCTATTATTATTACATCGAAAAATAACAGAAGTATGGAAGTCTACTTTTGCGAAGTGTGCGGAACGAAAAAAGCTTCCTTCATCAAGTCTGGGAAAGGAATCGTAAATAAAATCGTAGACTATTTACCGGTAGAAGTTCATTTACCCGGATATCAATATTGCGGACCTGGAACAAAACTAAATCAGAGATTAGCTAGAGGGGATCTTGGAATAAATAAACTGGATGAGGCGTGTAAAGAACACGACATCGCCTACTCAAAAAGCTCAAATTTAAACAAACGGCACGTCGCCGATGAAATTATTATATCTAAAGCTCGAAAAGTACGTAAGGATTCTTCGACCTCTTGGAGAGAAAAATTAGCCGCTGCGATCGTTAAAAAAATCATGGGGACGAAGCTCAAGTTCGGAATGGGAAGAAAAAAAAACGAAATGGATCAACTCGTAAACGAATTCCACAAACCGACGCGGAAACATTTTCCGAAGCGGAAAGTGATTGTGCGGAGTCTGAATGATCTATGGCAAGCGGACTTGGTGGAAATGATACCTTACTCTAACGTTAATAAAGGATTTAATTACCTACTGATTGCATTAACGTCATGTCCAAGTTTTCTTGGGCCATTCCCCTTAAATCAAAATCCGGTATAGTTGTTACGGAAGCTTTTAAGAAGATTCTCGAAGGAACGGCACCCCCTAAAAATTTAAAAGTTGATTTAGGTAGTAAATTCTACAATAAAAACTTTAAAGCGCTCCTTAAGCGTCACAACATCAACATGTACTCTACCCACTCTGAGAAGAAAGCGAGCGTTGTAGAACGTTTCACCAGAACGCTGAAAACTCGCATGTGGAAACAATTCACCAAGCAGGGGAACTACCAATGGATACACATTATTGATGAGTTAGTTTCACGGTACAATGACACGGTTCACTCCAAACTAAATTAAAACCGAGGGAAGTAACCAGACGTCACGAATCGTCACTGAAAATTAAACCGAAACATTTGTTGAAAAAACCCAAATTTGTTGTAGGAAACAAAGTCAGAATTTCTAAAGTTAAGAAAATTTTTGATAAGGTTATTTACAAAATGTTACTAACGAAGTTTTCACAATCCGTAAAGTCCAAAAAACCGAACCTGTTACTTATCTATTAAAAGACGAATTAAACGATCCTGTGCTCGGAGGTTTCTACGAACAAGAATTCAAAAAACTCTCGTCCCCGATTTATTTTTAGTGGAAAAAGTATTAAGACAAAAGAAAGGTACAGATGAGAAAATGCTCTACTTCGTTAAGTGGAAGGGGGGGGGGGGAATTGAGGCTTAATGGCGCGTCGACAACTTGGTCATTAGCGCCAACCTCAGTCACAGTGCAGTGGTCCGGGTTGCCACTGCACCACACATTACAGAGATGTTATTCAAACCCCTAATCTAAATCTTGTCATACATCTGTACCTCCTGCAAAAATTGAAAAACACCGGACAGGAGGACAGACTTATCGCCCAACTGACGCGCAATGTCATGCGGAAGATGGAAACGACGACGAACACCATCAAGATGGCGACAATCAACAAGTATGTGGCGGACCGTAAGTGGCCGCCGACACCAATAACATTCAGGAGGGTCAACCCCCCGCAAAAGGAAACAGTGAGTAAGTCGAGTGTGACCAATGCGCAAACGGGCCAACACCACCTCCTCACAGCGACTGCGGCGACACGCCGAGTGCCATTCCTCAACAGTGCCTTTAATAGCTCGTAATTTATTGCCGTCCTGTCCATCCCACGAGGCTTGCCAAAAAGCGTGTAACCTCAGACGCAGAGTTGGAAAAGCGTCCGAGGGAACAAGGCTGAGATCCCTTCCGAGAGGGCCAGAAAGGGCTCCTTTTGCTGCAGAACCCGCTTGCTCATTTCCACCTATCCCAACATGGCCCGGGATCCAGCAGAAAAGCACGGTTTTCCGCTGGCCAGGCAAGCGGGAAAGCAAAGCTTGGACACGTTGTGTCAAGGGGTTCCGAGGATTGTAATTCGCCAAGGACTCCAGGGCACTCATGGAATCGCTAAAGATAATGAAATGCGTGCCCTGAAGGCCAAGGATCCATTCCACCGCCAAACCGAGAGCCAAAAGCTCTGCAGAAAACACAGAATAGCCTGATGGAAGGCGATGGGCAACCGTCACTCCCTTACAAACACAAGCACAAGCCACGCCAGCGTCTGACTTCGACCCATCAGTAAACAGCCACTGATAACCGGCGTACTGAGAACACAGCCGGCAGAACTCCTGTAAGTACCTTGCTGGTAGAGTGGAACCCTTCGGGAGGGACGCCAGAGCGAAAATGAAAATGCCACTTGGGACAAGCCAAGGGGCCACTGGCATCCCCCCAAGCCTCAAGACGGTGGGCATTTCAAAGGCTATCTCCTGACAGGACTGCTGGAGCCTATCGCTGAAATCACCCTTACCCACCCTGCGTCTACCAACTCGCAAGTCTGGCCCAAAAACCATGGACCAAGCAGGACTGGATTCCACAGCACGTAAACGCACAGCATACTGAATGGCCAACTTCTGCCGACGAATGGCCAAAGGTGGCTCCGAGGCCTCAGCATAGAGGCTGACCACTGGAGAAGTTCGAAATGCCCCAATCGCCACACGCAGGCCACTGTGATGCACAGTGTCCAACACCTGGAGAGTCGAGTCACTAGCCGAACCATACACCATGCACGCATAATCAAGTTTGCTGCGGACAAGGGCTCTGTAGAGGCGCAACATGGCAGTGCGATCGGCACCCCATGAAGTGCCCGACAGAACCCGCAAGATGTTAAGTGCCCGCAAAGACTTGTCTTTAAGTTGGCGCAAGTGTGGAAGCCAAGATAACCTGGAATCGAACACGTGCCTGTGGGACAACAGGAATCTGTGCCTGCCCCAAGTACAGGCAAGGATCTGGGTGCAGTGTTCGTTGGCGGCAAAAGTGAATGCACACAAGTCTTGTCCGGAGAAAACCGGAAACCATTACTGACCGCCCAGGCCTGGACTTTGTTAATCACCAGCTGTAGCTGCCGCTCGCAGGTCTGCATGCGATCTGCCCGAAAGCGCAGGCCGAAGTCATCGACAAACAATGACTGGGGAACAGCAGCTTGCTGAGCAATGGGGTTGATCCCAATAGCAAACAAGATGACACTAAGAACACCTCCTTGAGGCACACCATTCTCCAAGACAAATGGGCGGGAAAGAGTCGCCCCGACACGAACACGAAAAGAACGGCCTGAGAGGTAGGTGGAAAGCAACAGTGGCATCTGTCCCCTCAAGCCACAGTTATAGAGATTACGGAGAATCCCATAACGCCAGGTCGTATCATAAGCCTTCTCCAAGTCAAAGAAAACCTGAACCAGATGTTGACGCAGGCGAAAAGCCTCCCTCACATCCGATTCAAAGGCAACCAGATGATCGATGGTTGACCGAAAACGTCGAAAGCCACACTGGGACGCAGATAAGAATCCGCGTGATTCCAGCACCCAGACCAACCTCTCACTGACCATCCGTTCCATAAGTTTACAGACACAGCTAGTCAGAGCGATTGGGCGATAACTGGAAGGAGCAGTAGGGTCTTTGCCCGGTTTCACAATCGGGATGACTACTGCTGTCCTCCACGCTGCCGGAACAGAGCCTTCTGCCCACACACGGTTGAACATCTCCAGCAAGAACTGCTGGGAGGCAAGAGGCAGATGTTTCATCAGCTGATAGTGAACATCATCAGGCCCTGGGGCGGAGTCATGCGACTTGGACAAAGCTGAAACAAATTCCTGCCTGGTGAACGGTAAATTGTACTCCTCTAGCCCGTCGGAGCGAAAGTCTAGAGAGTGAGCCTCTTCTCTACGCTTTATTCTGAGGAAACCAGGATCATAATGGTTATCACTCGAGACCCGCGCAAACGCAGACGCAAGCCAGTCGGCGATATCCGGCACAGAAGAGATCACGGAATTCGCCACCTTCAGCTGTGAAACTGGGGAAGACACGTTCCTCCCCGAGATCTGGCGCACCTTCCGCCACACCTGCTGAGAAGGCGTGGAGCGCGTGATCGACGAAACATAAGCTGTCCACGAAGCACGTCTAGCCTCACGGATGACATACCTGGCACGGGCACGACAGCGCTTAAAGGCTACAAAGTTGTCAGTAGTTGGGATGACTGTAAATGCACGCAACGCTCGCCGGCGGGCCCGAATAGCCCGCCCGCAAGCAGGCGTCCACCACGGAACAGGAACCCGCCGCGGCTGTGTGGACGAACGCGGGATAGTAGCATGAGCAGCAGCAAGGACCACGTCAGCGAAATGAGTGGAAAGTTCATCCACATCAGAAAAGTCCTCAACCGCACGCTGAAATATATAGCAGCCTCAGCAAAGGCTGACCATTCAGCACGTTTAAGCGCCCACCGGGCTGGCCTGGAAGCCACAGAACCCCCTTGTGTCGTGGACAACACAACGGGGAGGTGATCGCTTCCATGTATATCGGCAGTGACAGCCCAAGTGAAGTGAACTGGGACGGCAAGGGCTAGTCCACCGCTGACCAATTGCCCGTGGCCAGGTTACAGTGTGTCATGGCTCCATCGTTCAGGATGCAAACAGACCCCCTCTGCATCCACTCCTCAAGGATCCTCCCTTTGTTGTCTGTATGAGGTCC
>JAHWFP010023092.1:0-12861 GCA_023313725.1 Lithobius niger
CTACAATGCAACTTTTGGCCGTAAGAGTGCATGATGTTGCAGTACGGTGAACTGAGATGTACCTGTCTAAAAGTAGGCCGACAAACTACGATTTAGCAGTCAGGGAAACTAGTTGTTTACATTTTAAAGTGTTTAACTATTCTATCCTTCAAAAAAAAAGCTATATTTATAAATAATCTGAATCATCGCTTGTTTTCGTTAGGTACGGTGCGCCTTGCAGCTACCTGCTTGCCAAACGAATGTTGCGTTTTGGTGAGCCTTTCAGCGGCATGCTTTATGAACGCTTGGTCGAATAGCTATTACAGTGCATAAAGCGTCGACTCTTTAAGGGTGGGATGAAAAAAGAAAACATCGAAATTATCCGAAAAGTGTAGTCAGCCAACTTTATTTTGCAATTAACTTTAAAAAAAAAAGGGTGTGGGAATGGGGGGGGGAGAGAATGGAAAAAAAACATAAAATTTCTCGGAAATGTGTGCCAGTCCAATTTTCTTTTATAATTACCATAAAAAAAAAAAGATTGGGGGGAGAGGGGCTGAAAGAAGAGAATGAAAGAAAAACTTATACATATCGGAAATGTATGCCAGTCCAATTTTTCTAATGTAAAATTTACACGTCAACTTTGCCGTACTTCATTTTCAGTCTCGAAAGCACTATTCGGCGCAAAGACGACTTGCTGCCTTTAAACTCTTTTGTTTTGAGATTAGCTTCGAATAAATGCTATCAATGTAGAATAATTACTACCTTGAAAGATTTCTCTTACAGTAGCTGGAAGAATAGGAAGTTTAAACTCCTCATGTCAGTGAGAGGCGAGGGATGCAGTCGCTTCTTACCCGGCTTACAGAACGTTGGCCGGCCGCCTATTGCTGCCGTTTCGTCCGCTACTAACGCAGCTTTACCACCGTTGACAATCTTTTCACTGTATAAATGGAGACGTTCGTTGCCGAGCAGTTCGTTCTAGAAGATCACAAACACTAGCAGCTTCTCCTTGGCTCTTGAAGTAATGAGCGACATTCCACACTATTCCCCTTGCTTGGCTATGTAAAGTTTCTCCCTCTTTGTTCACGCTTACGCGATCCGAAAATGACGCCATGTTGGACTAACTGTTTGGCGCTTAATTTGATTGATGTCATGGCCGATGACGTTTTGTTCCAGGCCTAATCAATCGCCGCGTAATGACCATATAAGGCGAACCGTTCTTTCTTGAAAAAAAACTATAGTTACAAAGCTGCATAATATATATAGGGTGGTCCAAAAGTCCGTTGCACCCCACCAAAAGCCCTACAGAATTGGAATTAGGCACATGACTCGTAGGACTTTGTTTTGACCTAAGATGGGGCCATCCACTGAGCTTGCATTGGGGTGCCCTGCCCCCTTCAACCCCCACAAAATTTAACTTTTTCCTTGTAAGAAATAGACGTTTGGTTCCAATTGGGGAAATAAGTACATGGCCTAGACAACGTGATACCCGAAAATGGCCTGCTAATACATTTTATTACATCTTCAATGTAGCCCCCACACACACATGAGGCTCCCCTGCACGGTGCAGGAAATTGTATGGTGCACCCATCAAACATCCTACGGAACTGAGAATACACACCTGACAAATAGGACCAAGGTTTGTCCCTAAGATGGAGGCCACTACATGAGCCTGCATTGGGGTGCCAGGTCCCCCTCAACCTCTAAATACCAAGTTTATCTATGTTCCTTAAACTAAACAGAAAAAACGCCCCTAGGTTAGGAACGTTCAAGCAATATGGCTCAAGAAATAAGCTATTTTCACTCCCCAACCTCGTGATCAATCGTCATCAAATGACGAACAGGCATAGGCGGTAGTGCCTGCGCTCTTAAATTTATGGGAGGTGTCAGGAATCAACTGCCCAACCCGTCCCAGGGGTATAAGTCATGTTTATTGTAGGGAACAGAAATAAACTTGTTGGTAATTAGGGGGTTGAGGAGGGCAGGGTGCCCCAATGTAAGGGCATGCATGCTCTCCCCTCCCCCCCCCCCATATCTTACGGACAAACATTCGTCCTATGTGTCAGGTGTGTAATCTCAGTGGTGTAGAATCTTTGGTGAGTGCACCCGTACTTCCAATTTCCCACATGGTGCAGGTAAGCCCTCGTGACGGCGTGGAGCTACATTGAAGATGTAATAAAACACATCCTGTTTATCTCATTAGCATGCCGTTTTGGGCGTTCAGGTTGGCTGGGTCATGCACATAATTCCCCAATTGGACGCAAAAGTTTATTTCTCACAGAAACAAAAATAAGTTTTATAACTGGGAGTTGAGGGGGGCAGGGTGCCCCAATGCAAGCTCATGTAGTGGCACCCATTTTAGGAACAAACTTTGGTTCTATGTGTCAGGTGTGTAATCTCGGTGTTGTAAAACCATTTGTTGGGTCCACAGGTCAATTTCCTGCACCGTGCACGGAAGCCCTATGTGGCCGCATGGGGGCTAAATTGAAAATTTAATAAAGCGCATTCTTTTTATCCAATTAGCATTCTATTTTCGGCTATCGTGTTGTCATTAGAAAGAAGAAAACACTTTACCACAATACCGTGGAAAACAAAAGTCCACTTGAATTTTCGGTGAATAAAACGTTCACCATCTTCAGAAGAGTACACAACAGTTTGCCGGTTGCCTGAGGACACGCTTTCGAACAGCTTCGAAATGTAGTTCGTAGTACTTTTTGTTAATGTACTTTTCTGAGGATGGTGAACGTTTTATTCACCGAAAATTCAAGTGGACTTTTGTTTTCCACAGTATTGTGGTAAAGTGTTTTCTTCTTTCTAATGTCTTTTGGAAGCCACAGTAGTCGCCGCTTGCCGGTTGCTGCTATCGTGTTGTCTGGGCCATACGCATATTTCCCCAATTGGAACCAAATGTCTATTACTCACAGGAAAAAAGTTAAATTTTATATCTGGGGGCAGGGTGCCCCAACGCAAGCTCAGTGGGTTGCCCAATTCCAATTCTATAGGGCTTTTGGTGGGGTGCAACGGACTTTTGGACCACCCTGTATACACTATACACACACATTAATTTTTTCTTTTCGGAAGGCCCCTTCCTGTTAACTTTGTCAAGCTGAATAAAAAATAGTAAAGCCCCAATTATGTCTGTTTTGAACAATTTGTTACAAATTAAATTTCTTGCAAGCTTTAAATTAAAACATAGAAGTGGTGCAGGAAAAATTTAATAACAGCATAGAAATTGTTACCATCACTATTTCATAATCTAAATAATAAAAAATCTGGTGACCACGTAATTTTTTGGCTTGCAAAAAATATCAATAAAGTAAATAATTTGTTATCATGCCTTTTTTTTTTTTTTTTTTACAAAAGTTTACCTTGAATTCTTTTCCTGGAAAATATTTTAAAGGGGATTTTTGTGTGATGATGTCAGGAAATAATTCTACAACTAGTCGACCAAATTGATAGGGATGGGTCGGTAACCGAAACCGAATTTTCGGTTTTTACTGAAAACTGACACCGAAACCGATTCGGATTTTGTGTCGGTTTTTCGTACGGTGTTCGCAAATCAAAAAAATGATTTGTTGTTTTACATTTTTTTAATAATTATCCTAACGAAAATAGTATAGGAAAATGGTGCCACAGCTATCCACATGGTCTATGACGCTGCTGAAAGTGAAAGCAGGAGTAAGTTGAAGCTAGTAATACAACTCTTGCAAGAAAAAAAAATTAGGAAAATCTGGTTGGGGTGGATGGTGGCAAAAACCGATACCGAAACCAAAACCGAGGTTTTTTGGACGTGAAAACCGCAACCGGAACCGAAATCAAAAAAATTAAACCGACCCATCCCTACAAATTGATTGGTCGACTGGTAAGATAATTTAATTTGCAAAACGAAAGGTCAGAATGAATTTAGCCCTTATCTACGTTTTAGTTTATTTGAAATTTAGGCCCGAATTGGAAAGTCAACCTCATTCCGTGGGTATGCACAGGGATAGGCAATGTTTAAAATACACTAAGGGAGGGTGCACATCTGACGTCTTATGATAGAGCATTCCATGCTGTAACCACTCCAGCATTAAAGTAAAAACTCCTAACATCCATCCTACATTGCCTCAGAAAAAAAGGGTAGGATACAAACACCAGTATTACAGGACGAGAGAATTCAGACTTTCTTACTAAAATTATCCAGAAAATTTACCCCATTTTACATTCACATTGCTCTGTGTGGTGTATTTTTATGACTTTACGGTTAAGTTTAGGACTTAACCTGCGTGCACTAGATGCCATTGTGTGAACAAAGAACAGGTACCCACCAGTACACTACTGGGTCAGCCCATGATGGTCTTTGTTCAATGTCACAACGAACGTATGAATGCCGATGCAAAATAATGCATTATCTAATAACCTATAATTTACATCGTCATGCACAACTAAAAAATGTGTTTACGTCTAATCTTTCTTCTAGGAAATTAAATTATCTTTCCTACAACAGGTTTACACTGTAACATTACAAGTGATTGAGTAGTTCCCAAGACATTTTCAAGCAGTATAGCAGCCATCAGTGTAGGGATGGGTCGGTTTCATATTTTTTTAAACTTTGGTTCCGGTTTCATTTTTCATGCCCACAAAACCACGTTTCGGTATCGGTTTTTGCGGCACCATTTTCCTCTACTATTTTCTTTTTAAATGACCAGGAGCTTTGCTGTGAAACATACGTTACTTACGTAGAAAATGATAATTAATAAAAAAAATCAAAACAACAAATCAATCTTTGATTTTTCAAACACTTTACGAAAAACCGACTCAAACTTCGAATCAGTTTCGGTTTTCTATTAAAAAACTGAAAATTCGGTTTCGGTTACCAAGCCATCCCTAGTCATCAAGGCCGCATGCCAAGACTTCTGGGAATGTTCCAGTTGATTTGCAAACTACAATACTGTATATGCATCACTTCTGTGTGCAATTTGGCACTGGTAGCTGTAATTGTATTGCCACAGTTTATTCCTAATGTTGCAGGGGTGTGTGACTTGTTTCAACTCGATACCGAAACTTTACTATTCAAAGTACTGGTATCACGATACTTCCTTGATGCCGATACTTCGAGAATTACAGAACTTAATGAATGGAAATCGTTGAAGAAGGAAACCTCAGAATATTCAAAACTTCATAATGCTGCGTTAACGATACTGTGTCGATACTAAAAATATAGTTTGATACTTTCTAATAACGTCGATACTTTTCGATACTGCCGAAAATTCGATACCGAATTTTAAATTTCGATACCATTGCCGACACCAAATTCAATAGTATTGCCCACCCCTGCAATGCTGTATGTAAACTATCCGAGTTCGGTTAAGAGATGGCAATCATTACTCAAGTGTTGCTATAGAATTTTTTTCTATTAGTTTGTCCTTTTTTTAAGGCAATTGTGCCCATGCTTGCAGCCACTAACTTAACCTTTTAAACAATACAGTTACAGTTATTAACATTTTGTGGCAGCATCTGTAATAAAGATTGCAAAGCTGCTATGGTATTGGGAGCCAGTTCCACCTTAGGTCCAACCACCCTGGCAACTAGTGTTTTTATCCGTTAAAGGCTGTTCTTTCGTGCAAAGCTTTTATCCTAGGGGTGTGGGAGGTCATTATAATGGCGATAACTGATTTTCCCAACGTCTGCCCTGTACCAAAGAACTGGTTGGTGCTAGTGGAACCAACACAATTATGGGGATGTGGGGGGCAGTTTAACAAATTATTGCTACCGTAAATCGTGTATTAAAAGCCCAGTTGAAGCTAAAGCCTACCCCCTAAAATGCTGCAAGACAAAATCATGAAATAATGGAGTTAAAGCCCACCCCTCAAATTGTCGTTTTTCTACGAAAGATTATCTAAAAAGTATATGATGTGAATAAAGATAGTACTGCTTGCTATGTTTACTGCCCCTTCTCCCTCCCTGTAGTAATAGTGGACTCTTCCTTTAGCTCTTAGCACATGCATAAGGCCTGGGCATCTCTCTCCTAAGCCTCCTCTTTCTCACAGCAATTAAAAGGATGTAAAAACTGATCTTTCAGAGATCGTACAAAAGCTTCGAATTTTCTGTAATAGATGTCCAGAAAGGTTAGAAAATTGATAATGCTTGATTTAAAGCCCACCCCCCTATTTTTGCCAAATTAACTGCATGAGCTCATGGGCGTTTAATCCACGATTTACGGTATTTCTTTGTTACATCCTTCTCCAGCACGAAAGTAGTCCTGCTTTATGTTGATACTCTGTTTAGATAGCGCTCGTAATTCTAAAAACACGCCACAAACAGTGTGGAAAATTAGTGTCACGCTTTGTTTAAAGTAGATTATAAGGTGATGACTGAACGAAAAACAAACCCCAGCCTCCAATTTTCAAAAAGTCTATCAGGGTGGCTGTCCTAATGGCCCGTACTGTAGGTATGCCTTGCTCATGGGTAGCGGTTGTGATTGTAAATCGATGCGAGCTATTTCTCTAATGTTGTTCCCGATTTGTGTGCAAGTAAACCCACATAATGTACAAAATGGAGTGGGCGATTGTTTGAATTCTGGTCAGAAGATATTAGTAAGCCAGATAATTCTGGATACAACAACTGCTGCTGTGGACAAACACCATAACAATTTATTGCAAATGAATGGTTTAGTAATCTTACCATAATTCTCCGATGATGAAACATAAGTTAATCCTATTAAAGCTAGATTTTCAACAATGTTTAGTACACAATTTATCCTGATGAGTGTGTTCCAGCTCTTGTCGTAAATCCCTAGTTTCGACACGTAGCGGTTATAGTAACATAGTATAGCAAGAAACCTGGGTGCTGAATGAAGAGCTATTCCTGCTCTCCAAATGTACTGCTGGGGTGTAAAGGACCCGATCGTAGCACTAATGGAAGGCAAATAATTTGGCACCTGAAAAAAAAAAAAATAGGCATCAAAACAATTGTTGGCTTATAATCACCAAGCAACATTATTACAACGGTATTACCATTTAATATTTAATTTGCTAAAGATTGTCATCTAGAGTAAACTAATTAGGAATTTTATCATGAGCTGGATACATTTAAAGAGCTTGGAACTGGTGAACCTCCTCTGTAGAGCTAAACTTGCTAGGAACGTAAGTACTAGTTAGCCTTATCGTACCTAGAGGGCACTTGAATTTGTACTTGTCATTTGTTAACCATTCTGTTGCCCTACACAACATTATTTTGGGCTATATTTAGCTTTCCCCCAGAAGCAGACTATTTTCAGCCGGCCTGCGACAAGCTTTTTACAAACTAAAAACGGTCTACGGGAAGACAGATGTGTCTACGGGTTGCCGGTAGGGTGTGAAGGTGGAATTTTGCATTGTGCAAAATTTTGAGTTAGGCCCATTTGGGTTCATGAACAAGTTTCTTGCGAGAACTTTTTTTCTAGACCTTTGTAGGTTGTTTAATTACTAAACAATTTGAGAAAGACCAAAGCTATCATTATGACAGTAGCACCATTCGAAAGCTCTCGAAAAAAGTTAAAATAGAGTATTTGAACGTCAAAATCGGTCAATTTTGTACGAAATTATCGTAAAAAGAAGACCAAGAAAGAAAAAAGTGCAGGATAAATTGTACTGCAACACCGCCAGCCGTACTGCGACGTAGCGTCGCGCATCGCTATGATTCTGCTACAGGGAGCTTTCCTAGAATACCTAGGGACTGCTTACAAAACAAATTATTATATTAAGGCTATACCGATACTGGATCGATGGCCGAAATTTCGGCAACTTTCACCGAAATATCGATAACTATAGAACCATTCGATATTACGACATGCGGTTTGCAGCGTTTTGCTCAGGAAATCACCCGGTTTCTTCCTAGTTATTCATTAACTGTTAATTAAAATTTTAATTTTTTTTTATTTTGAATAATTTTTGGTGAAGAAAACTACACCATTCATAAAAAATTAAGGATTACATTTTGGATGTACAGTAAAACCTCTTTAACTCGAACTCCAGCGAAACTGGCATTGCAGTTTGAGTTAAAGGAAAAAGTATTAAAACACAAGACAGGTTGTTGGCCTGGGGAATACCGAGTACATTTTTGCATCCAATGTTTGCTAAGTGCAGATTGGTTTAATATGTGAAATGTATTACTAATGTACAACTAATTCCTCAGTAAAAACAGCAGAAATACTCTTTCAGTTACAAAAGCGACACAGAATGCATGGTGTCGAGAAGTAAAATTACCATCTGGAGTTTGAGTTAACCGAGATTTGTTTGAGATAAAGAGGTTAATTTTGTATTGGGCCAACCAGATAGCACAAAATTGTTTGACTTAACCGATAGTTTGACTTAAATGAGGTTTTACTGTATATATATGTATTGGTATCAGCAAAATTGTTAAAACTGAATCTTTATCGGATCAGTAAGGTTGGTATCGGTGCAGCCGTACAAATTAATAAAACATACAACAGCTTTACAAATTATAACAGAAAAAAGAATCACATGAAAATATTGGACTAATTATGTTTGGCACCATTGTGGAGAGTGCTGACTCTTGTATCTGCAGTATGTGCACAATAAAAAGTCAGATACTAACTCTTATCTCAGCCCTTAATGCCATCAGGTTGACCACTCATATTGAGGTCTAAATTATAGGAATTTGTCCAAAAATATATGAGATAATATAGGAATTTATTGTAAAATTATACAGAAAATATAGGCATTTTTATTGAGGATTATAGGTTTATTTCAGAAAAAATTGCTACCTATTTTTTTTATCAGCTTAGTTGCTGTAACGCCAGTGTTAGTCACAGTGTCGATAATTTTTTTTTTTTTTTTTACTTTAAGTCTTGCTTTGTTGTGTCATTAGAGCTGCAATCTTCTTTCTTGAATTGGCTCCTTCCTTCTGTTCTGCAGTGATGATTATCTGAGACACTGATAAAAAAAATATAAAAAACCGTACGGGAACCAGCGTCTACAGCGGTTTGACAAAGACATAAGTTCTGAAAAACACACGCAACCACCAGATTGATGGTTGTGTGCATTTTCCTTAACTTTTAAAACTGTATGGGACATAGGAAATTGTGTTGAATTATAGGAAAGTATTAGATTGCCCAAAAATGAAGGAAATATAGCGTAGGATGAGTGTTCAACCTGTGTCATATACAAAGTTGAGTGAAATAGTCATGTCCCTCACTGTGATTAACCGAAGCGCACTACATGGCATTTCAGCATGTTGAACACCAGACCTGATTCATGAACCCACTTCACTAGTCTCCCTCAGAATATCAACACCATTGTAACAGCCAATGCTTCTGCTTATCTTGTGTCAACTGCAAATTTTAAAAGGGACATAATACCATCACCCATATCACACGCAAACAGGGTGATCAAGATGGGACCCAGCACGGAATCCTGCGAGAATCCAGATGTAACACCAGCCCAGGATGAGCAGTGTCCATTGACTGTGACATGCTGCCTCCTTTCTCACAAGTACCCAAGACACAATTTGATGACTGAATCCCAGTCGCCTTAGCTTATCTAACAGCTTCTGATGAGTTATGGAATAAAATGCTTTGGAAAGATAAAAGAAAATGACGTCCACTGGAATTCCAATAGCAATACTTTTAGTCCACTCATGTCGTTATTTGGAAGAGACAGTAACGCTTACGCCAACTTGAAGTTTCAGATTGCTTCTGTACTGCGAATTTTCGGCAGGATTCACTAAGAAAGGTCCGGAGAGAATTCTGCAGGGTGGCCAACACCGTGCTTCACACTTTCAGCTTTGCTTCTGAAGAATGCAAACTACAGCTTCTGAAAACCCGTGCAACTGGCCTGTATAGCATGGCTACTTGTCTCAACTTCCGAAAAGCAACTGTGAAGGAGCTTGCCATTGTCTACCATGGAGCTATCAAGAGAGTTCAGCACTTACCTCGGCAAAGTCACAATCATCAAGCTTGCCGGGATGGCAAGATGTTCACGCTCGACCTCGCAGTTTTTTTGAAACGGGCTAACCTTTGGGGAGCTATTCTTGCATCTGGCAACAGGCTGGTGAAGGCGTGTAGGGGTGGTCCCGAAGGTTGGGGCAGCGGTCTTGGAGGCACGGTTGCTAAAGGTCTGCTTGCACTTGGTGGGTGGTTGAGTTGAGGCCACCAACGGACCTGAGGTCTCTGCAACAGTGTGCTCACGATCATGCCCAGGGGATTCTACAAGATTCTGAGGGCAATCTGCTGCCCTAATTTCCTTGCCCTGGGGCCATGGATGTCCCTCACCTGTTCCTCATCTCTTATATTTAGTTTCTGTTGTTAGTTATGTTTTTTGTTTTTTATTCTAGGTTTGTACCTTGTGTACGGTAAATACATAAATAAATAAATAAATAAATAAAGTTTTTTAACTAAGTCTTCCGCCTTCATCAGGCACTGGTTCTTTAGCACACTAACGTAACATCACCAAGATTTGAAAAACATGTAGTGGGGCCAACTGCCAGTTACGTTGACAGTGGCTCTCTCTCTCTTTAGATGGTGGTGGAGGCAGGTAGGCTTTCCACATGTAAGAGAAACCAGAGGTGAGCTCTGGTGTGGTAATAGTGGCTATTCCTTTATGTGCCGGTTCTTGGATATTCATGAGTTTCACATGATTGTTTCTGAGAAATTGAATAGCAAGGCATTTGAGGGCTCGTAGGTGTGGCTCGAAAAGTGTGTATGATTTGAGTATCATTTTGGTTTGTTCCCAGGCTATTTCATGATGGAGGCGGTGATGGTGGGCCGCAATTCCATTTTCTTTGACTTTTTTATTCTCGACGTCCGTCACGTGCTCTTCAACCCGTTTGCTAATCTGTTTCTTGGTTTCCCCTACGTAGATACTGCTGCATTCCGCGCAGGGGACAGCGTAGACAGCTGCTGGCATTTGTGGGAGGTGTATTACTGGTTGAGTCGGTTTTATTGCAGTTTGAAGGGGGAAGGAGTTATCAGCAAAAACCGCAAGCGGCGACCACTGTGGCTTCCAAAAGACATTAGAAAGAAGAAAATACTTTACCACAATACCGTGGAAAACAAAAGTCCACTTAAATTTTCATGTTTTTCAAATCTTAGTGATGTTACGTTAGTGTGCTAAACAACCAGTGACTGATGAAGGAGGGAGACTTAGTTGAAAAACTTTGGTGAATCCTGCCGAAAATTCGCAGTACAGAAGCAATCTGAAATTTCAAGTCGGCGTAAGCGTTATTGTCTCTTCCAAATTCGTTAGTTAGCCAAGTAAAATGAGCCTGTCGGCATTCAGAACATTTAGTTTAGTGAGGAGACATTTAGTTTTTCTTCCCGCAGTCAACCCGTGCTAGGGCTCGTCCATAATCGCAAGTTGCATAGCCTTCTGCAAAATCCTTCTTTTGACAATTTTTTCCTTGACTTTACTCGTGTCAAGACTCAACCCATTCCTGTATTCAGGAATAGAAGGGCTCCACAAATGTACTCGTGCTCATGACGATGTTGGCATGTAAAAGATCTCTGGAAATTTCTTAGTAAAATTGTGCCTATGCGTCCCCAAAACGTCAGCAGTTGTAAATGAAGTCAATTCAAATGTCCCCCGCCTTTTATTTTTCTTAATATTTTTTTTTTCGTTCTGGTTAGCGGACAGTCATATTTAGTCCAAGACCGCACTGATACGCTACGAACAGTTTTTTTTGTAAACAAAAGGGCAAACACAATGGAAAATTGGTGCAAGTGTGTACAGATCTCATGCTTTTCACATAATTACGACAACTGCACACCAACTTCCTTCTCAGGAAAAGGAGGAAAAGGTTGCGATTACTTACTCCACAATGAGTAGCCGTGGCTGCATCAAAATTAAATTTGAGAGACCATAGAATACAAATTATGAATGAGAAGAGTGGAAAGGACCCCGTCACGAGGGCAAGATATCTAACTGGAAACCTGCAAGTAATCTGATCGCCCAATATTCTGTAAGATGACATGTTAGCATCTTTTTAAAAACATAGACGATTATCCTCGTGCGAGTCTGGCTTGGCGTCAACTCGACTACTTCCTCCTTGACGTCACAATACCGGAAGAAACTCGGGAAACAGCAAAAATCCCATAAACTTGCAATGTTTAAAATATTTCGTGCATGAAACAAACGCTTCAGTTGAACGTTTTATAATTTAGAAACGATTAATTACGATTTGTAAACGTTTTTAAATTTTTTAGTGTTTAATAAAGTTAAAAAAAAAAAGCTTACAAGACGTGTTCGGATTTGTAGCATGAGCTGACGCGCAAGCCTCGGAAAGTCCGAAGCTGTCCTGAAGTTTTATCTCCTTGTGCTCGGGAATAAAAAGATAGGGGAGATAAAACTCGTCACCGTGCCGTAAAAAAGCGAAAACTTTGATAAAATGAGGCACTTCAGCCTATATAATTTATTAACTCAATGCACAGCCTGCGTGGCACTGTGCTATTATTATATCCAAGTTGTGTCCAAATTATGTCCAGACCAAGATCCAAATAAATACAGATCACTGAGTGTCAGACTTTTGGATTTTCTCTTTCCTGAAAAGTGAAAGCAAGCGGTTGATAGCGACACGTCCTCTCTCGAAAAACATGGCCGAGTTGCGTCTTGGAATTCTTCTACGAATTAGTCAATGGTGTTTCCCATCCGTAGGTTTAACTTTGCTGCGAGGAGCAACCTAATACTCAGTTTTGAATGGTGTTTGAATACGTCGTAGTTCCCTGTACTGGGCAGATCCGTATCTCGTGCAAAATCAAAGTGGTGAGTCGTTATGGTGTTTGTTATTGCTCTGCAGTGTGCGTTCGTTCGTGATAAGATTATAAATGAGGTTATTTACAGTTAAAGTCACCAACACATGTTGGCGTTTTAAATAAAATTACTGGATCTGTAAGTAAATAAAGTTGCTAGA
>JAHWFP010023094.1:0-15844 GCA_023313725.1 Lithobius niger
GGTGGAAAAATGAGCAAAAAATTACCAGATGGAACGCGTGGCACCCTCTGAAAACTCAGATGGAACTAATAGGAATGAATGTGATATGTTTCAATAGGAACTTTTTAGCGTTACAAATTCTCTTCCCAATCCCTATAAATTCTTGCTGCTACGGTGCTGAAACAATGCTACAGTGCAAGTTTGCTACCACTGGTGGTGAGGGGGGGGGGGGTAGTCACCATAAAGACTGCAAGCTCTGTCAACGTACCACTCAAATCATAAAATTTTTCATTCAGCTGTTAGTGTTTGTGTAGACGAAAATAGGAACGCAATTACTTGGTTGCAACTTATATTTTAGTCATAGTCATGCTGCTAGCACTTGTATGTTTAGTACGGTCGATTTTGATTAAATGTCGGCGTGGCAAGGTAGAGTGTTGGAACATCCGCCATGTCGGCTTGTTCTAACGGAATGTGGAACTACCAGAATGTCCGTCGTTCTGCGAGCTATGCTTTTTTGGATAGAAAGGAGGTGTGGTTCTTCTGCAAATTCAACCGAACAGAACGCATCATTGTAGACAGGGGGATACAGATTTCACATTCTCTACCATGGTGTTCCCTACACAAGTTGCGTGTATAGTGCACGAAGTATGAAAAAAAGGTTGTGTGCTACAGCAGTGCTTCGTACACTATACAGAACTTGTACAGGGAACACCATGATACAGAATGTGAAATCCGATCAACCAGTGAGCTCTCGTATTAGGGAATACCTGCACGTGCACATGATATTGGGTGAATTGTCAGGGTGCGCCCCCTGACAACGCTCGTCTCTCTTGCTCTCCTCCTGCCGGGCAACGGCAGTTGTGCCGAGCGACTCGCGCACAAGCCAGCCTGGATTGAAGCTCACCCAGCTTTCCATGCATAAAAGCATCTTTACAAGTTCGAAAGACTCCAGTCTCATCAGTTGTTGGGTGGGGTGGGGGCTATTCGGGCATCCTTCATGACCACCCCACAGAATAAATGCTACTTGAGTTGCAGTTCTATTGGTTGTCCCGTTTTTTGTGAGTGACTACCGTCATTAAGAGACAGCTGCACTATGATGTATTACAGCACAACGGAAGGATGCCCATCATGCCCTCTACTGACAGAGAATGATGGCATACTACACTTTACGCGACAGAGCAGTATAGCCATAGTTTCCAAGGTATACTATACTGCCCTAAATACTTGTCCTCTCCTGGTTAGAAAGATATATCCCATCCGAAAGCCATAGTAGCCTAACTTTTAAAGTTGGTTTGTGTTGTACTTACGGGTAAAATGCACACTAAAAGAAATTGTTTTCAATCAAATTTATGTAAAACTGCCATCTCTGTTCATTCTGAATTCCTCTAAAATTAATTTACATTCGTAAAGGTTATCAAAAATCGGCGAAAACATGAAGAAACCTGAAAATACTAGTTGCTGCTGAGATGGCAACCCTCTCGAATGTGAAACCAATAGCAGTCGCAACTTGGCCAGTAGACCTTACAAAGCACTCGCCATTTCACAACTTCTACTCGCCACATACCAATGACGTCTTGCACGATGCATGGTTTTTCAATTTCATGCATTTACGAAATTGTAGAATTCTCTTTAACCCCAGTATTATTGAAGATAAAGCAGTTACGTAGCCCTTATAAATCTGAGCATAACGCCGCAAACCGTTCGTCTGTAACTTGTACGGTTCCTGAGATATGTCTCTTTGAGTATCATTCTCTATTGCTAGTCGCCATTTTGGCGAGTAAGGCTAAATTTCAGGTCGCCAACTACTGATTTCCATTCGCCAAATGACGAGTGGCGACCGACATTGGAGAGGGTTGTAAGATGGTCTATATATAGCCTGTCTTCTGTGGTAAGCTTAGTTGATAAAGTGTGTAATCTTTCACACAGTTATGTAGCCTAAGGTAAATGGTATGATCTCGATGTGACTCAGTGCGGACAAAAGTTTTAAAAACTGAGGGTGTGACTCATTGGAGCCACGAAGTTAACTGATAAACCTACACAACACAGGGCTAACTGAGAGAAAATGAGTCTATGTACTTAGCTGTTAGAAAATTATAACAATTTAAACCTGTTTACTGGAAGCATGATTGATTTTGAAAGCCATTATGCCACAATGTGTTTAGTGTATCACTATTAATTAGTCTAGTTGGTCACTCCGTTGAAATTGTTTCACAATGTATGAGAAGCAATTATTATAATTAAATTAAAGAGCTTTTGAAATCCTTATTAGAGTCGATTGAGACTCTTATGCAAATGGTTTGTCTGTTTGTCTTGGTGTCTGTCTGTCTGTGTGTTCACGCTATAGCGTTTGAACGAATTATCGGATTTCTGTCAAATTTTGCAAACAGATTCTATGCCACATTTCTAGGTGTAAGTTCGAAAATGGGTCGAATCCGTCGGGGAAATCCTCCATTAGAAATAATCAAAGATTTTTGTTCGCAGCAAATGTAAGAAGTTCGTTATTTTTTCTTTAGTCGACTGACGTCATTCATCCACCAACCTCTCGCTGATAACTATGTAGGCTAGGCAATGGCTGGTAACTTGCACAAATTATTTTACGGGTCGCTGACGTCGGCACGCGGCCCGACTGATATGTACAATATTACTGGATATCACTCACCGCATGCGAAATGTCTTTATGACGTAATACTGAATGACTTCAGTATTTATTTATTTTTTTGGGTGGAGGAGGGGAAATATTTAAAGCAACTTCTACTGCATTACATTTTTTTGGGGAGGGGGGGGGAGATGATATAAAATTATTAAAACTACTTTTGGGCTATTACTTTTTTATGTAGTTAGTTCCTACAGATCAGTTGTGCCTTGTGGCAACGTCGCTGTTGGATAAATGAAATATTCAAAACACCGGGACTAAACGGTTTTGAGGCCTCCCATGTCATAAAACTACCAAACAGTGCTGAGTATTGTTAATGTTGATTCAGTTCACTATTGGTCTAATTAAACTTACAGTTTTAAAAATGAAATCGATACAAGAATCGTTGTGGGCTCGTCTTTAAATGAGAGGTGTACGCCGCCATGCCATGCCTTCGTAGCTGATCCAAAACTTGAAACGCAAGCGGCCACTGGTTTTACGTGTTGCGTACACGTCGTGGAACCGCGGCCAAGAAATCATTTGGGTTTTTGGATTGTATTCTGTAAGGAGGGGTAATTATTCACTGGTGTTATACAATTAGTACTTAGTAGCCATAGCGATGGCTGTATTCGCAAGAGAAAACAAATCGACTCTCACTATAATTGGTTTAAACAGGTTTATTTTATGTTAATTATAGAGTTCATTTATAGCTGTAGTCCCTAACACTTCTGTCTCCGACTCTCCCATGCCATCTCACAATTTCATCGTCATGTATGTGTAAACCATCGGATGGTGACATCGCCAATGCTTTTCATGTGCTTCCCTGTTATCACAGATGAATTATTCAGGAAATTATAAAAAAAAAATGTAGTTCAATCAACATGAGCTTTTTCTACCGGTGTTTGAAATAAGGTGAAATAAGGTGACTTTATTTCTAATGGATCCATGCAGTGCTCTTATAGTAAATATGCCTAAAAGGAATTAAAAAAATTGTAGACTTTTATATAGAAAATATTTGGTTACGGCCCCAAAACTCTCCACTCTTCCTCAGCTACATAAACGTACCAGACTTGGTTGACATCTAACGTCCTCCGCTTTTGGTTCGTCTCCAACGGCATATGAAGATTAAGCCACCTAATTTACGTCTTGTTTGATTCTCGCTTTGGCTTTGGGTGAGCTAAAGCTCTGACCATGCACGGGTCACCCGTGCATCAGTTCTCTCGTTGAGTTAGGGTTTTTACACCCTAATCCTACTCGATGTGTAACATTGAGCACCTCCACGCGTGTGTGGGTGTCTGTCGCAACAGCAGCAGATGAGCATGAGTTAGTACTATTAGTTAGTTACTATGAGTTAGTTAGCGAGTTAGTTAGTTAGTGAGTTAGTTAGTTACTATGAGTTAGTTTCGTACTATTGGTGCCTGTCTAACAAACAACACTTAAGGCCAGGGCCAGGTGCCATATCTAAGCATCAGCTTTGTAGGTGCAGTGGCACATTTGGGTGGGATTGTAATGCTTTAGCAGAACTGAAAGGCCAACATCATTCTACTGAA
This sequence comes from Lithobius niger, assembly GCA_023313725.1. NCBI lineage: Eukaryota > Metazoa > Arthropoda > Chilopoda > Lithobiomorpha > Lithobiidae > Lithobius > Lithobius niger. Next base: position 4,162 of record JAHWFP010023094.1, read on the forward strand.
ATCTAGTCTCAAACGGAATATTTAACAGATATTGCAATTGAGTTGTAAGCCACTAGTAGAAACTTGCTTATTTTTTTTTTTTGCTCTTCACCTCAACTTGTGGCTTTTTGTTTGAATCCGTGACTGCATTCATGTCAGTTGCAAATGGAGTTACTGAATAGCAGGACCCTTCGTAAGCTATGACCCGTAAACACACTGAACGCCGTGTTGTCCCGACCCTGGGAAACATATATTTAATTTTGCCGACTGACCAACCGTTGGAGGGGTGCAACATCTCCATGAAAATTATCCCTAGAGAAACCAGTGTGATTTAAAAAGCACTAGTTATGAAAAAGAAACCATAATTACAGATTTTCCCTTCTTGTTCAACTTTTTCTAAGTAATCCAACCGCAGCACAGTAACACACCTTCCACACTGAACCCGCGTTTGGGGTTTGAGCACTGATTTCTGAGAAAAAAACATGGTTTGTGATGAAAAAACCCTACTCCAAACCCGACACTAGCCCCGGAAAGTCCGGATTTTAGTTCACTTCTTCCTCACCCACAACACTTTCAAAGCTGCTATTGACCCTTCCTTCCCTCCCTCTCTTGTTTTGAAGACAAGACTGGCGCATCAGAATTTTAGAAATTTGAATTTCCCATTGTGTTGATGTTGCGTAAACTTCACTTTTTTGTTGACGTTACATTACAGTTTTTCTTTCGAAAGATTCACCATCCAGGTTGGTCTTGCCGCTAACGTCAGCATGGACGTTTATGCCAGGCGTAGAGATCAAGATTAGCATTCGCCAGTCGCCACATGGTGATAAACGTTTGTGACCTGGCAGTCAAACCTTTCAGTTCAGTCGCCGGATTGGTGATAACATTTTCACAAATTCATGTTACAACTTTCACCCATTACCCATCACAGTTCATCGATTACTTTTGTCTAGACACTAGAAGTGTCCGTAGCTCAGCTATTAGTACAAACAGTTTGCCAATTAACATGTCTCCTTATGGTCTCTTTTCACTTAGTATGGGCAGTTCACGGTAGGGTACATTCCAAGGTGTCAACAAATAAAGTCGGTGTTAACGCAGGAAACAAAAGCTTCTTCTGCATCATTATTTGCCAATATTTCTGCATCATTGGGGACCGTAAGCAAAGAAAAGGATACTCAATTCCTATTGCAACACTTTTTAAGAACGCTCGAGCAAGCCGTTCAAAACAAAAATGGGCAACGTTCGATTCAACGAGCGAAAAAATATGGCAAAAAAAAATGCGGGCAAGTACCATAATGAAATTTAGTTACCCAGCCGGTGACAACAGGCAGAAAATGTTAATCTTGCCGTACATACGTATAGATCAGGGTAAGCACCGGCCAGTCGTCACTTGGCGATTAACTTTTGTCATCTGGTGACCATTAACTATCTGTCTAGTCGCCGGATTGGAGGCAAGACTGCAGTCAAGTACTGTTAAACTAGTAAGCTTCAGCATAGACTCCCTATTTATCTTGTTTAATTTATTCTTTTGCCTTAATGCTCACATTAACATTTGCCCAAATTCCTTATTTTCGTGTCTCTGGATAGTAATAGGTGCCAGCCTAGGTAAATAAATCTGTAAAAACACGTCACAGCAATAAGCAAATGCACAACTGTTGACTAATCAAAGCTAGCTAACCAGCCAGTGGCGACTGAGGAAAAATGTTAACCTTGACCTACATACATACAATCATAAATGTGCTAATCCTCATGCTCTTTCCCGCTCCTGCACTTAATCGAAGCAAATACAGTATACAAAATTTACATAAACTATCATTCCCCACCCGAATAACCCCTCCCCCCCAACCCTTTACCAACTTATAGCCAATACGGCTTAGTCGGTGAAAATAAACTTTCCATATGCGCGCCCAAGCTATGTGATGGGTCCCGAGCATAGCGGGCAAACACAGCCCAGTGGTTAGCGTCATCGTCTCCAAACCAACTGAATACTGGTTCGAATCCCACAACTGACAAACTAACATAATGGGAGTCAAAAAAAAAATTGTAGGATCGTGAAAAAAAGTGGTTGTTAAAGGGTTATTATTATGGGGAATTAAGTCTATTGTTATGCATTGTTGCCTACTTTGACCTTTTGAAGCTGTTCAAAATAAATGGAAGTTAAAGAGGAAATCGGAATTAAAAGAATGTGTGTGCGCATCAAGTTTTGACCATTTGCTAACCTCTAAAAACGATTAAAATTTTAACACATTTTGGATTTTACACAATTTAACAAAAATCTCTACATTAAAACGGTAGTTGGAGTGATTAAAACACTTGCTTGCTAGAAATACGGTCAGCTATTATCGCATAATAACCTAAGGAAGGTATGACGTCAATTCGTTGCACAGTAGAAAGGCTGTAACAGGAAAAGCCAAAAAAAAAAAAGACGACTACAGTTCACGGTTGAGCAGATGTGGTAGGTACTGACACCAACTTAACGAAGCTAGCGAGAAAAGTTTCCAAAGTCTGCCAAGAGAGGACGCCACTTACCAACCACAACAATCGGGCCGCTATTTGTGTCGCCTTTTTGCGTAGCCTAGTACTGTGGAAGGCAAAGCTGTTTTTGGCCTTTACTGCAGGATGTTGTGTACAAACAGTGAGATATAAAACTAATTTTATACTTTAGCTTTCCTAAAATTTCTTTCCTTGTTTTATTAATGCTATGTGTAGTAATTGGGTGTAGGTAATTTGAAAGAAGATTCTTCACACGAGTTCGTCTGTGTGTGTCTCTCGTAAGCAAGAATTTGTTTTGTATTTGAATCTAAACCAAACTCCACATAAATGCACAGGTGTAGCTGTTACCTTCACTACTAGTACTGGGGCTGGGTATGGAACACGGGTCGATGGCGTTGCTTTATGAAAAACTGATATCAATGAAAATCTGAACACACACTATAATACTCCACTGCTGCTGAGGGTTGGTATGGCACTGGTACTGCACAGCATTTTATGCTATGTTAACACCTTCCACTACTATAACCTGATATCAACCCCTTCCACTACTATGACCTGATATCAATGAAAATCTAAACACGCACTATAATACTCCACTGCCACTGAGCGTTGTTACGGCACTGGTACTGCACAGTAGTATGTAAACCCCTTCCACTAATATGCCTACACATAAAGACAAAATATGCACAACGACGAAAAGCGAGTTTCTTGAGGGTTTCACCGAGTGAAGTGAACGTAGCACGACTGAATGGTTTAGGGGTTTGGTCTCCAAGCCAAGAAGATGCAAGCTTGAATCATGATCTGTGTGCAAATGGGTCTTTTAAAAAGGTCCCACTCTGTGCGTACACGCAGAGTTGAAGAAGTTCTTCAATGTGTAAAGTACTAATGTGGTGATTTGTTAATGCATACTTAACCGTTTCCACATCAAGGAGCACGCATACTCAAAGAAACAGCAACGAAAATTTTGTTCCGTGGGAGTTTGTTGGCAACACTCCCCCATTGTCGGTCACCACTCGCCATTTGGTGATTGAAAACCTACAATTGGTGATTTAATTTTAGTCTGTGTGCTTCGGCCGAATTGTTAGGGACTTGGCCTCTGGGCGTTCCTCTGAAGTGAAAGGAGGGGCCATAAAAGAATTGAAAGTGTCTATACTACGGCCTGTAAACTATCCGACCCGACTTGAACAATATTAGAGGAGTAAACAAAATGGTCGCCAAGACTGTCCCGTTTCTTGGAGGTCTGTTCGGGAACTGGCTAAGCAAATCGCATCTTTGTTTTGTGAGTAGCGACATCTATTGGCAGCTAGTGGCAGTTTTCAAAATAATAATTTTTAAAGCTAGTATTATTAAATAGTTTTTAAAGTTATCTCTCAGCCACAGTTTAGATATTGTGCTTGGGGAAAAAAATTGACACGTTCTTGTATCCAGAAAGTGATGGAAGGGAAGGAATGTTGGGATTCTTTGTACTTGCAGTGTTCTTGCAGTGTACTTTTGCAGTGTACTTTTGCAGTGTACTTGCAGTGTACTTGCAGTGTCGCCCTCGACTGACAGTTAGCGGCAAGAGAACAAATCAGTCGCACCATTGGGGCTTTCGGCAGCCACATTGTCCAATGTAGTTGGGTATGCTACTTTTCATGTAAGATCTGGCCTACACTAGTAGAGCCCTGGGGCTATATTGATTGCTACTAGTTCACAGCACCAGATGTCGTGTTCAAGCAGCTGACTGAATGGAAATAATTTTCGTGCGTGTGTTTTTACACGCATACCAATAAATGACATCTTCTTGAAGCAAAAAGGCAAGGGAAAAAATGTGATTTCAAAAACAGGTCAGAATTATTTAAACTGCCGTTTAGTTTTGACAGTTGCATTATAGTGGCACCTAGCAGCGAGAAACTGAATCAAAACAGGAAATTGTTAAAAGGACATTCCTTCCTCCCATTGCCATTTTTCTCGATCCTCCACATCAAGTACGGCCCCAAAGTTTTATTTACTTACTGTTAGTCAATCCCTAGCTAAAAATCCGTTTTAAAATGTGGCTGGCAATTTTATTTACTGCGTTCCGCACCTATATGATCCTTTGCGTGCCTACAGTAACCATGACTTTTCATTGTTTCTGGTTGTGACGACACAGTTTTTGCGTCAATGCTGTCGCATGACCCGCAATTCGTGTACTAGGCCAGACGTCGTTCCGTGTCGTTCACGTGATCACGAGCAGACGAGGGCAGAAGTGACGTAGCATTACTACGCCGACTCCCGCGACGACAGCGCACGGACACATGACTATGCGTGGCTGTTATAAGGCAGGCTGATGTTGCTTTAAGTTTTTTTTAATATTGCGTAAAATGCTGTACACAAACACAATTTTTAAAGTGCGCATAAAGTTATAAATTTGCATTTATTATAAATAATAGGGAAATCAAAATACAAAAAGAACCCTCAAAATCCCTTCCTCCATTGTATCTGTGCTATCAAGTACTTAAAGGGACCTTTTCAAATCCTACATGAAGCATCGTAGAATCTTCGCGCAATATAAAGAAAATAGCGGTAAATTAAAAATGGGACAACACTATGCGTATGAATGCCGCGATTTTCATAACTAAAACGAGATCACGTGATCCGCAAAAGCCTATTGGACGACGGAGAATCTGGAACGTGGATGCTGTGTTTAGATTGTGGGCTACGCTATCGAAAAGGTGAACAGGCGTCTTTAACGAGAGGTGGTTTTAATGACGTCACGTATGAAGGACCGCACCCCGGGGGTGGGGAGGGGGGGGGATTTAGTTGCAGTTTCATATAAGGGGAAAAAGGGTCTCAATTTCGTTTGCAAGCAGTTTTCTTTTGCTTATTTTATTTTTAAAAGTATACAACACTTTTCGTGAATTTTTAGTCCCAAGAAAAAAAAGCGTTCCGTTTAACTTTTTCCAGAATTTACAACCATCCTAAAAAAAATGGTCGAAAATATTTAGGAAACTGGCAGTTTTCCCGAATTATTTAAATTTACCCTCCGTTATCACTGACGAAAGGTTGGGGAGGGGTTTAGGGTCGATGTTTATGACCTACATCATCATGACTAAACGATGATGCACACTGAAAAATTTGGTGATATCATTGGACGTCCTCTTAAGCCTGTGACGTCATAGCGGATATCTTTATTAATCGTTCAGATCGTAGTATTGGCTCATCTTGTCAAAATATGTGTCGTTCTTCTTTGTGTGGAAGGCTTTTCCGGTCGTAAAAAATAACGTAAAGGACACATCATTTTTGTACGTGCGTGTCGAGCGTTCTTTTGATACTCGGGGTTGTTCAAAAGAGCCAAGAATCATACATGCACGTATTTATTTAAAAAGCCGCCTTCCCCTTTAACGATTTTTTTTCTTTTTTTTTTTTACACTTGTCCTTGGGTTAACGGTAATGATAATGACCTACGCTGAATTGCCATCAGGGCTAAATATAGCTGTCTGCTGCTGTGCGCGACGCTTTAGTTAACTGCTCTGTCGAGAGATGGCACCAGCAGTCCACATGTCATTTGAGATTTTCAGAGCAACTTTCGACGGTATGGATCGACCGTAGCACCGCGGAAAACCAGACCTTGTAGCTTCCCGCGCAAAATAAAATTTAAAAAATCGGCTTTTTAAAAACTGTTTTAGAGTAGCAATAAAGTTAGTCGGTCAGGGTTTTTTCTTCAGAATTTTATCTACCCAAAGGACATACAGCGACTACGTAGTCACAACCAGTATTCTGTACACTTTCACCGCTTTACGGCCACTTCCTCTTTTTACTTCCGGATTTATTTATTTTATTAGTTTTTATTATTTTTGGATGGTGAAAACCTTTTGTCGTTATTTAGTTCCGTTCCGTGATGATTGTCTCACTTCCAATTAAAATGTTTTCATCTGCCGCGAGACTTAGGGCATCAATTGACCGTAAGTCTATCCTCCTGTCCAAGTTTTTTTTTAATTTTTGGAGGAGGTACACATCTATGATAAGATTTAGACTTGGGGTTTGTTTAAGGCCGTCCGCGCACTGAGCGACTTGGCCGCGCGGCCAGGTTGCTGCAGCCAATGAAAATGATTAGTGCGTAGTTTTACATAAACGGTATGCATTCTCAGTGCGCTGGCGGCATAAGACCTCTGTAATGTGTGGTGCAGTGGCAACCCAGACCACTGCACTGTGACCGAGGTTGGCGCTGATGAACTTGCTGTCGACGCGCCATTAAGGCTCAGTCTCCCGCCCCCCCCCCCCCCCCTCCCCGACGAAAATGTTATGGCGCACACCTCCATCACGCACTGCGACAGCAATCTCTATTACTCTATTATATAAACTGAAAGTAGTGACCTTCATAATTGCCGGTTAAAATTTATGTCTTTTAGGTGTAATTGTCAGATTTTAGGCTTAATTTTTACTGCCGTTTTAATTTCGTAAGTAGCAGCAGTTAACGGAGAATTGGGTTCGAGAGTAGGCCTATTCATTCGTGCAGCATGGTGTCGAGGTCCCAATGTGTGTCGTTAACAAGATCCTTTTGTTAGTTTTTCCACGGTTACGTATATATATAATTATAAGGAATCAACGATGTTTTAATTTACCATGTTTTTTAAAGTCCACTTGACTATCACTGAAAAAGGCGACGGACAGACAAAGTTTTCCCAGTTTTCGCTGTATGGAAGAATAAAAAAAGAGAGGGGGATTGGCAAGTGCGCCGTTGGTCGTGATGAGATGTCGTATTTAACAAATTAGTATTTAGTTGTGTCATTGTCTGTCAGACACGGAGAAATTCTATTTTTAATTTGCATGCAATTATGTACCCTGCAAGTAAGTGGGTGGACCTTACGGAAGATATATAATTCAATCGTCCCAGAGAAGTGAAACGTGTCTGTGTACACCCGTTCAAAGCCAGGCTTGGTTCTTGACGCCGAAAATAAAACAGTTTTTGACGTGACATGTCAAAAACCGTGCAAAAACTGTCGAAAACTGTCAAAAAGTGTGGAAAACGAAAAAAATCGGAATTGAACTGCCCAAATTTAATGAATATGACACGTAGAAGTGTTAGGGATTACAGCTACAAATGAATCCCTTAATTAACATAAAATAAAAACATCAAGAGCTCTAATTTGAGTTATTTATAATAATGGCTTCTTGAACATTGTGAAATAATTTCAATGGAGAGACTGACTAGACCGTATTACTAGTGATACAAAATACATTGTGGCCTAATGGCTTTCAAAGTTAGTCAATTACGTTTCCAGTAAACAGGTTTTAATCGTTATAAGTTTCTTATTTATATTTTTATATGGGGGGGGGGGGGGGGGCTAAAATGCAACATTCTGTTTCAAAAGGGAGTTTTTGACATGACGGTTAAAACCATGGTAAAAACTGGATGAAACCTGTCGCATGTCAAAAACTTGCTAACGCTGTCCAGCGCTCTAATTCTTGTCATTAGTTGATTTAGTTTTAATTTGATTTGCGTTTGGTGTTTTGGGAATCAAAAGCACAAGACCAAGGATCGTAGGAATCCTGATTGGAAGTTGCATTTAGGAGAAAACTTACCTGCGCGGTAGTAGCCGTCCAGCTTTAAGCCCTAACCGGAATGGCTGTTCGCGGTGGTGCAAGATGGTGTATCAAAGGCGTCAAAATTGGCCTTAAACGCGACACTAACCATGCAATTGCAGTAATTTTGACCTTGTGTGCACGTAGTAACGCATTGCTTCGCACGAAATTTTCTTCTGTCTGGCTAGGGCTTTATTCTTGTCGTGGATTGACTATCACGACCACACCATGATGTTAAATCAACAGTTGTGTCATACAGGTTTACAAGCCACAGGGATGCATGTACCTTTAAATGATGAGTGGCCGCCATTCGTAGAGAGGAAGATGCCTCAGTAATGTTGTTTTAATGATGCTGTCGAGTGTCTATATAAGTAGCTAGTAACGTTTTCCCCATATTAAATCCCATAGACGGATTGCTCATGGCTAGCGAAAAATGGGGCGAGGGATAATCGTATAACTGGAAAATCGCATAATTGGAAGAACGTATAACGGAAAACAGTATAACGGCATATCATCTAACAGGAAATTCGTATAATGGAAAAGTGTCTAACTGAAAATTTCGTATAATGGAAAATCGTCTAATATCCCTGCCTCGCTCGCGCTGCCGCGCTCGCTGCGGCCATACATATAACATCTGAAATCGCAGTTAGACGTTAATCCATTATACAATTATCCATTATACGATATTCCGTTTAGATGCTTTCAAGATTTTTTTATTTAGGCAGATTTTAGACAATTATCCCATTAGATGATTTTCCAGTTAGACGTTCGTCCGACGCCCCGCGAAAAATTGGGAAGGCCTGCACATCTCAACGTTTACACACCACTGCATGATGATCTGAATATGATCTGTTGTTGGTTTGAGGCTTGTAGGGGGCCAGGAGAAAAGGGTGGGAGGGTTTTGAATTCGCAACCAAGGAATTAAATAAAATTTTGTTTCTTTCCCGTGATGCAACCAAGCAACAATGTCGTCGACAATCAACCCTGGTCCTTAGACTTAATGTAAAAGCCTGGACGAACTAAAAGCTGAACTGTAACGGAGGACAAAATAAGCAGACATTTACGTTACACATTAGATGATGGTTACGCAACAATAAGAACATCCACGAGCAAACGGAGTTTATGTTAATAACAAAAAATAAAAATAAAATGCTTCTTGGATTTCTGCATGACAATTTGTTAACGAAGAAATTCTTAATTTGGCTAATGTAGGCTAATGGCCAAATATTTATAGACATAAAATAACAAAAAACAAGCGGCTACAGCGACTGCCTAGTCGCACCGGTCTTCTGTACGGTTCCTCCACTTCCAATGTTGAGGCGCACACCTCTATCATGCACTACAACTGCTGTTATTATTTAATTTAGTTTAACGGACGGACGGACAAAGTCGTTGCAATAGTCTTCTCGCCGGTTACGGCGTACAGAAGACTAAAAAGGTAGAGATGAAGATAAGACAGTGTGACCTTTCGTGCATTCACAGTCCGAAGTTACGCGTGTCTGTTAACTGTAAGCAAGTAAAAGCAAATCTTATCGTGTCGGGGATAAATCCCCATTCGGCCTAAACCTTTGAAAATTGTAAAAAAAAAAAAAATGTAAAGAGAATGTGCAGGTCTCCAAAACAATGACAAATACCACTGTATCAACTGGTTACCGGTGTTTTCAAAAGGAATGTGCAGGGTTAAACAAACCAATTCAAGGGTGATGCGCTGATTGAGTGAGCAAAGCAAACGAAAACCAGTGTTTGTTACCCAGTGTGCGTAGAAATGGGATTGATGCATTTAAGCATGTGAAGCATGGACGTAAATGAACCAAACCGTGTCGATTTGTAACTGGTACTTGGGCAATGGCAAATGTGAAGATTTATAGTAGACATAAAACTAGAGAAGGTAGAGATGAAGATAAGATGGTATGACCTTTTGTACGTTCGCAGTCCTATGAATGTTGTGATATCCACCCAAAACCAAAACTGGTGTAAGAGAAGAAGCCAAGTTTCCAAAAAGGGTCGGCCTTCGAAGGTAGTGATATCATTCAACCAGGGAAAGGCTGCCAAGGTTAATACTATTAGCCAAGCTAATCGTACCGAATAATACTTTGGATGCTAAATGAAAACGTGAAGATTGCTACCGCGAGTAGGAATGTTCTAGTTTTCATGTAACTTTTGAAGTAATGGTCGGTGCGATTAAAGGGACATTCATCCTTCCGGTATGTCGTGCGACCCGTTGAGGATAGCATTTGCGACATTTACACAGGTTAGAGTTAATGTCGCCACATCATCTAGCACGAAAGAAAAAAGCAAGAAAATGACTGTGTTGGCAACATTTACGTTCGTTTGAACTAAATAAAGAATAAATCACAAGGTAAAGGGTAAACAAAGCAAGCAGTTGCATTAAAGACTGGCCTTCTGAGGAGACACAACAACTAAGCTGAGAAAGAAAGAATAGACAACTGCCCCGACTAGGACTCGAACCCAGGACTTACCGACTAGTAAACGGAAAGTCCTGGGTTCGAGTCCCAGTCGGGGCAGTTTTCTTTTCTTTCTTTCTCATATTAGTTGTTGTCTCCTCACAAGGCCAGTCTTTAATGCAGACTGCTTGCATCGTTTACGTTTGAACTAATGTCGCAAAACTGAATCATACCGGAAAGCCAACAGGGTTGCATGTACCTTTAACTTGGCTAAAGGCAGCCTTTCCGTGGTTGAATGATATCACTACCTTCGAAGGCCGATCCTATTGGGAAACTTGGCGGCTTCTCTTAACAAACACCAGTTTTGGTTTTGGGTGGATCGAACTTAGTACCAGCAGTACGACGTACAGATCTCGAAATTGGTTGCCTAGCAACAACCGAAATCACCTTGAGACGGTAACAGTCGGTCCGCAAGTTTTGTATTTGCAGTGGTATGAAATTAATAAACCCTATGAAGCACGGACTGACGCCAGTTGAGTGAGCTTGTGAACAATACGACTATTTTCACATTAATGCATACCTGTTTACCAACGCATACGTTCCAGTCAGGTTACTAACCCATACAACCCACCCTAAAAAAGGTCCTTATTTTTTTACCCGCTGCGTATCCCAGTATCGATTATCGTGCTCATAAATAGAGAATGCTTGAAATATTCCGTTTTCGTGGTCGAATGCTTAGCTGCAGAGGAGAGAGGCTTGTTTCGGGCTAGCTGGCTGCTGCTGCTGCTGCCCCTATAACTGGATTAAGATTGATTGGGGACTCGGGACACAACCATGTCTAAACAGCCAGCATAGGAAGGAAGGGAACCTGAGTGGAGGAGGTGCAAAAAAATCGTTAAACTGTGTGGGAATGAGAAAAAAAAATTCTTGACGTGAAGGGTTTTTGTGGTTACCTAGGTTACCTCTTGTTAGCTGGAGAGGTGTTGAACCGCTGGAGCAGGCGTCTGCTAGTTAAAATGGAGGCAAGGACGTCTCTGAACTGGAAAACTTGTAAAGTTTTAAAGTGAAGGCGTGGGCTGAAGTACGTTTAATACATGAAGGCATGGACAGACGTATGTCTGAAATTGAAGGCATGGACTTGAAGTACGACAGAAATTAAAGGCACGGACTGAAGTATATCGAAAACTTGAAGGTGTGGACTGTAGTATGTCTAAAGCTTGAGGGCAGGGACTGGAGTACGTCTAAAACTTGAAGGCATGGACTGA
>JAHWFP010023095.1:0-21643 GCA_023313725.1 Lithobius niger
TTAGAAATTCTGTCAGGTACCGAAATTCTGAGGCTGTCTGTCCTAAGAAAGGATCACTAAGATCTAGCTATCTATTTATGTAAGCAGCCAGCTAGTTTAGCAACAATAAAAAATAGAAAAATCATTTTTTTTTTGTATTTATAGATGGCACAAAAGTTCTTCTGTTTCGTTGTACTGTTCAAAGGCTTATCCGTGTGTTTTGCGTTTGTATAAGCGGTCAGCATTAGGCCCAAAACGGTGTGTCTGTCCACCAGCTTGTTGAAATCACAGCCAGCAGTTTATTATATTTTCTGAAGTAACAATGCAGAACCCCCACAATTCCAAATTGCGTTTGAAATGTGGTCACACTGTTGAACATCATTCCTCCGTCTAATACCGGGTATCGGGCCTTGAGTTAGCACTCGGCTCGGTATCGTAAATACGGATGGCTGTCTTGCTCATATGCTCTTCGTCGTACCCGTGAGGCGGTTAAATTGGGTTATCTCATTAGGCCTTGAACTAACTCACCTGCTGGCGCGCGTTACGTCATTAACTCACCTGCTTGTCTTTTTGCGTATTTGTTGTCAGAGCGTGTGTCGTCATAACCTGAAGTAAATAAACTATTTATTAAAAACCACTACCAGTTTAATATCGAAGGATGCGTCGGATTAAGATCTCTTGTTCTGGGTTAACTTATTAACAAGTGTTTTATTTATTAATCAACAGTAACTTTAGTGTTTCTGGTGATTTTGAAGCACCAATCTCAAAGTCACATGATATGTAAATTCGTGTATCGCATAAAATAACCAGCCTTGCGGCCGTCCTGACCGTGCAATTTCGTCATGTAACTAGCCACGTTTCAACCAAAAGTCCGGAACACCTTGACTCTGGGACTAGGTAGTCCGGACTTGTGGTTAGCCAAGTTATATATTGTTAGGTTATGCAATTTCATCCCTTGAGTGCATAGCAAACAGCGGGGGAGGTGTTGATTAAAAAGTCTAGGGGATTCTGCTTTGAGGTCCCGGGTTCAAGGCAGGGTTTTAAGGCCGCAATGAACTCGAGAAAATTATGTTAGCTAAATAAACACTACATGAAAATGATTGCACTGAATTCAACCTTAGCTATCGGCTAGAATGACCACATTTGACACAGTAATGAATTAAAGTGTCCAGTTTTCATAAACAATGTAAACCTCCAATTGCACAAGGGTAAATACAAATTCTCTATTCAACCAGTTAACATTAACAATTAGAATTAACTAGAATCAAAGCGGCGGTGAAATTAACGGCAGGGGTCGTAATTGAAGAGCAGGCTGCGTAGAATTCATGGCCGAACTCTTTTAGCCTAATTCGGTGGTTCAGTTCTGATGGCTATAGCATCACGCAACTGAAAAAATTCGTCAGGTGCACCAAGGACGTTTTGAGAACGCACATTCAACGAGCCAAGGTGACGAGCGACACATCATTAGGGGACATCACGTAACGGGTTATGTTTACCTCGTAAAGGCTTCGATGACGGGTGTGGCACCAAAGCACTGTGCACCAAACTTGAACACTCCAGAAGGCGAACCTGAATTTTACGAAATCACTCTCAAGATTCCACCACACATTGAGCAACCCTTACTGCTTAACTGCAATTGGAATAACCACAGCCACGTTTTAACCACAAGTCCGGACTCCCTAGTCCCAGAGTCAAGGTGTTCCGGACTTGTGGTTAAAACGTGGCTGGTTACATGACGAAATTGTACGCCCGGCACGACCACAAGGCTGGTTATATCGTACGATACACGAATTTACATATCGTGCGACTTTGGGCTTGGTGCTTCAAAATCCCAAGAAACACTAAAGTTACTGTTGATTAATAAATAAAACACTTGTTAATAAGTTAATAAGTTAACCAAGAGATCTTAATCCGACGCATCCTTCGATATTATAAAGGTAAGTGGTTTTTAATAAATAGTTTATTTTACTTCAGGTTATGGCGAAACACGCTCTGACAACAATTACGCAAAAAAGACAAGCAGGTGAGCTAATGACGTAACGCGCGCGAGCAGGTGAGTTAGTTCAAAGCCTAATGAGATAACGCAATTTAACCGCGTCACGGGTATGATGAAGAGCAGTTGAGCAAGGCAGCCATCCGTATTTACGATACCGAGCCGAGTGCCAACTCAAGGCGCGATACGGGTTAGCAGAAGTGTATTTACTCTCTGCGGAGTACAAGGGCTCACCTCGAATATTTTCGCCATTTGTGCTTTCTTGATGGGGAATGCAAGGCGTGGGCCATGGGAGAAGGCAGTTACCTCATCAACGGACGGCTCAACAGCAACAGCCACGGTTGATGTTGGCTCCAGTGTTAGTGGAGCTATTGTGATGTTGGACTTTAGAGGGAGGTGCATTTTAGACTATGAAGTGTAGCATCTTAGCTATTAACAATGTGAGCTTGACTGCATTTCTTCATTTAATGCAAATGTATATAGCTAATGAGTGTTTCTTTAAGCTCATTTCAGCCCAGTATATGGGTGCGGTTGAGCATCAGTTTGTTGTATGCTGATATTTTTCTTAATGCTAGTTAGCAATGATTAGTGCCAAGTTTACATACTGATCTAGTAGATTGTAGGGCCAATCCAAAGACCAGGGTTCAATCAATGATGACACGTGAATTTTTTCATCATAACCTTTTTTTTTTTGAATGAATAATAGTTTATTGCATATTAACTCAAAGTTTGTTATGTCAAACTGGTATGAGTCTACAATATTCAATATTTAATGATATTTCTACAATATTTCACATAATTGAAAAAAGGAACTTAACAATGATACTAATATGGTGAGAAAGTATAAGGCAATAACGTAAATACAAGCAATTCCATAGTTAAAGACAGAGTGGGTCAAATATATTATAAGTTGATAACCACAGCAAAAATGTACAAAGTTTTATGTATGTTTTATAGAGAAGAAAAAGTGAAGGTTCATCTTCAAATATTTTTAAGGCACATATGTGCTTTTAGCGTCCTTTTCAATTCCCTTAATTTTGCAACGTTAAGTAAATGTTCAGGCAAGCTGTTAAAAAGTTTTGGTATAGTGTATTCTCTGTTACGTTCTCCATACACATTTTTTGCAAATGGTACTGTGTACCGGTAAGTGCTTTTCCTAAAGTATAAGGCTTTAGACTTATCATTAGTTTTAAACTTATGGCTATAGTAGTGGTTGAGGGTCGCAACGTAATCTCTCAATTGAGTAATCCTTAAAATTTTCACATTGGTGAATAATTCATTAGTTTTTTCACAAATTTTACTTCTATAAAGTATCTTAATGATTTTATTTTGTGCTTTTTGAAGTTTAGATAATGCAGAGCTTGATGCGAATCTATAGACTTCAATACCATACCTCAGAACAGATTCAATCCAAGCGTAACAGATTTTTAATTTGTATGTTTTACTTAGAACATTCTTGATTTTATAAAGACTTGTCATTATTTTTTTTAATTTAATAATGATAGTGTTAATATGTTTGTTGTAATTCCATTTACTATCCAGAGTAAAGCCCAAATATTTCACTTCACTGACTCTGTTACGTTCTATGCAATTGTTCATCTACATAATAATTTTGGATCCCGGCTGAGCTGATAAAAGGAAAGATAAAAGGAAAACCGGAAGGACAACAATCACTTTAATCGCTTCTCATTGTTTTCTTGCACGTGTAATGTCTTTGCTACGGTGCCTAACAATCCCTGGTGCATGTGCTAAGGATTGAAAACTATCGTCCAAACCGTTGATTGTTGATGGATAAAATGAAATGGGTTGGATAACAAGGAGTTAATCAACAAGCTTCGTGCGATAGCTAGATTTTGTCGTGAGGCGGGTACAACATATAATTCCCTTGTTTCCGCCCACTCCCTCTCCCCTCCATCTTCCTCCGTTCCTCTCAGTGCTCCCCAGTTGTCCCCATTGCTACCCAGTTCTCCTCAGTGCTCCCTAGTGCTGTGTGGTGTGTGCTTCGCTGCAGCAGTGGTTCCGTGGGAGAACGAGCAGTTGTGCTGTGGGTAGCTGGCTCGCTGGAACTTTCCCTTGATGGGGAAGAGAAGGTGGGCTGGTTTGTGGAGAGAGTGTCCGAGAAGAAGAGGTAAGCAGTTGTGTGAGGCTCACTGGAACTTTCCCTAGATGGGGAAGAGAAGGTGAACCGGTTTGAGGTGAATGTGTTATAGCAGAGGAGGCAAATGAGTGCGTTGTGCCCAAGTGTTGTGATGGGAGAGACAGGGATGATGTAACGCAACACAGGGACATGGATGTAGTCGATCAGGGTAATTATCGTCAGGTGTAGGAGATGCTGTTGGTAGAGTAAGTTGGCGTGTAGGTAGTGTAAGGTTATGTATACCATAGAGTAGGATGGGGCGTACGGCTACGGGCCAGGGCTCCTAAATAAATAATTGAAAGAATCCATGTTTCAGCTAAATGCGCTTAGTTTTAAATCAAACTAAGCTACGTTGTTAATTTCGATTGGCCTCGAAATTGGCAGCTGGAAACGATGCAATGGCTTATTTAATTTGCAGATGAATGTTTTCAGAGCTGAGCTGAATTGTTTCAAAGTGGACAACAACAATCACTGCTGATCACGAGGCTGATCATAACAATAAATAAATAAATAAATAAAACAATAATGAGCCATTGTTAAGCCGCCATAGGCCGGCGATTTACTTCTTTCCTCTCCCAGAAAAGAAAAATGCCAAAGCAGCCGTGCTAAAGGTTTCAACTATTGTTCTACGAAAGCTTATGTATTGACTTCCCACAGAAAAATTGTTTCATGCAAAGATGATGGTTCAGCGCTGACATTCTTTAAACGGTGCATCCTGTGATTTCAGCCACTGGAAGAACCATCACATCACACTCTGTCCCACAAGCTTCAGTGACTGAGGCCAACAAAAAATTGAAGAAATATTAATCCGTGAAAGCGTTTCTTAGCCAGTGTGTGCGAAAATGTGAGTGGGAGTGGGGAGTTCGGAGTGAGGAGTGGGGAGTTGGGAGTGGGAGTGAGGAGTGGGGAGTTGGGAGTGCGAGTGGGAAGTGAGAATGAGGGGGTTGGGAATGGGGAGTGGGAGTGGGGCCGGGAGGGGGGAGGGCGTCAGTAAACTTAATTTATGACCGGCCCCGTGCGTAGCACGGGCTTCCTCTAGTTACGAATAAAGATATCAAAGTCCGATTCTGATTTACATTGGGGATTCATATATGGATCAAATAAAATATATTTTTTTTTTTATATTTTTTTTTTAATAATAATAATAATCTTTATTCAAAGAGTGTTGCCGAAGGTCTATAAAAGTCCTTGTTTGGCTACACATTTAGACCATTTCGCAATCAAGATAAAGAAAAATCTATACAACAAAATTAAATCACACAGTATGGTAAAAAAATATAAAAATAATAATAATCACAGACACAGAAAAAAAAAAACACAATAATTAAAAAATAAAACTATACCTTAGTTGTTAATTAGCCATTCTTTTATTTTGTGTTTGATTGAAGTGTACTGAGTTAAATTTAGTAATTTTGATGGAATTAAATTGAAAATTGTTGGAATATAATGATCTTTAGTTTTTGAGCCATAATTATTTTTAATTAGTGGAATATGGAACCTTAATGTTTTATCGCGAAGGAAACCCATTTCAAATTCATCTTTAATTTTTAAATCGTTGCAAAAGTAATTTTTATGTATAATAATATAGTTCCTCAATTTAGTTACATTTAAAATTCTGTGTTCCTTGTATAATTCTTTGGTAGATTTGTAGTGGTTATGTTTTCTGAAAAGAACCTTTAAAATTTTATTTTGTACCTTTTGTAGCCGATCAATAAGGGTTGAAGAAGCAAAACCATACAGTTCAATACCATATCTAAGATGACTGGTAACCAATGCATCAAAGACGATTCGTTTGTTCTTATTATTCAATAGCGATTTAATTTTATAGAAGAAAGGAATCATTTTTCTAAGTTTAGTGATCAGAAGATTAATGTGATGAACATGTTTCCAAAAATTGTCGACCCCAAGTCCAAGATACTTACTTTCAGTAACTTGCTTCACCTTGGTACAGGTTAAAGTACAGTTTGAATAATTTAGACAGTTTTCTGTATGAATATATAAATCGGTACTTGAATATTTTCGGTGTGTAGAACTTATATCAATTGAACTGGTTTTGTCTTCATTTATGAATAAATCGTTAGTCAAAAACCAATAGTTTAAATTATCAAAATCTTCTTTTAGGTTAGATTCCATAATTAGTTTATCGGACTGGATGGACAGCAAAACAATATCATCAGCAAAAAGTATTATTTCGCATGTTTTTATGCAGTTCGTGATATCGTTTATGTAAATGCTGAATAAAAGAGGTCCTAGGACAGAGCCTTGAGGTACTCCGAAGCAAATATCACTTGGATCACTGGTATTGTTACAAATTTTGGTACATGCCTTTCTGTTATTCAGGTAACTCTTGAGGATGTTAAAACATTTACCCCTAAGCCCATAATTTTGACATTTATTTAAAAGTTTTTGATGATCAATGGTATCAAAAGCCTTCTGTAAGTCAATCAGCACTGCTTTAATGTACTTGCTGTTGTTAAGGGAAGAAGAAATTAATTCGTTAATGTGTTTTAATGCATCTTCAGTGCTTCGCTTTTGTTTAAAACCATATTGCTTACTTGTAATAATATTGTGTTTGTTCAAAAAGTTCAAAATATTTTTTAAGAAAAATTTTTCAATAATTTTATTAATGTTAGAAAGAAGTGCAATAGGTCGGTAATTGTCTAAATTTATCTTTGTACCTTTTTTGTAAATCGGCCTAAGAATTTGAATTTTCAGTTCATCAGGCCATTTTTCAGTGTCGACTATTGAATTTATAAGCTTAGAAATAAAGATTGATGAATTTTCAATTGAGTCGGTAATATGAGACATTAGTATACCGTCATTTCCAGTTGAATTGTTAATCTTCAGACTTTTGATAATGTTAGTAATCGTGAAAGGGTCACACTCATAAATTACAATAGAATTTTTCACGTTTTGGATATTCCCCATTTGATTGTCAAGGTATTTATTGGAGTTGAGCCTTTGTTGGTAAGAATTACGTAATTTGGGAATAATAAGTAATATGTCTTGGATTCGCTAATAAACACTTCATCTAGGACAAAACCAATCGTTAATATTGTCGAAATCCTCCTGGGCGTTTCCCTGCATTTCCTCAATATTTTCCTTTATTGATATTAAAATGATGTCATCAGCATACAAAAAGACAGAGCCGTGATTCAAAGCGTCTTCAATGTCGTTAATATATATTAAAAATAACAGTGTGGACCAAGCACAGAACCTTGGGGAACACCAGTATTTACATTTGCCATATTGCTAAATTCATCTTTAATTTTTGTAATAGTGATTCTATTTTCCATGTAATTTCTAATAATGTTTAAAATTTTTCCTCTTAGACCCAGAGCATTACGTTTACGAAAAATATATGCGTGATTTATGGTGTCAAAGGCTTTTTGTAAGTCAATAAGTATTGCACTAACATGCTTGCCACTGTTAAGTGCTTTTGTGATCATGTCATAATTTCCTTTAAAGCATTACTGGTCCGTAAATTCTTTCTAAATCCAAATTGTTGCTTCATTATAAGCTTCTTTTTATCAAGAAACTCTGTGATTTTATTAGCAAAAAACTTTTCAATTATGTTGTTAATTACTGGTAAAAGCGAAATGGGCCTGGAGTTATTCAAGTCATTTTTTTTGTCCTTTTTTGGAAACGGACCTAAGAACCTGTTTTTTCAATCCTTCAGGCCAGCATTCGCTACCAATGATTGTATTGATTAGTTTAGAGATTAAAGTAGAAGAATTAAAGTTAGTTTTTTGAAAATGGATTAAAACAAAACCGTCATTACCAGTTGCATTTGTTGTTTTCATGTTCTTTACAATTACAGATATCTCATCAATAGAAACATACAAAATACTCATCGAATTTTTACTTTCTGTGGTAGAATGCCTACGCCTACCATATTTACCAAAACTTGGTCTTGCAGTATTTTGTTTTAGTAAAGCATATCTTTTTTTTTTTCAGTTTAGGAACTTGTTCCACAAAATTAAAATTAAAGTAATTTGCAAGTGTTTTAGAGTCTGCATGCGGGAAAGTTTTCTTTAGATGTTCCCATCAATGTTTAATTTTCTGGTGCGGCCTGTCAAATCGTTTACCTTGTTCCAAATTTTCCGCGAATCATTGCCTAATTTACTGAAAATATTTTGGTAGTAATTCAGTTTAGCAAGTCGTTTAAGTTTACTTACTTCATTTATAGCTTTCGTGTACATATCAACTGTCTCTTCATTTTATTCTTAAGAACATTTTTCCATAACATATTTTTGTCGTCAATTTGTTTTATTAGATTCTCAGATATCCCGGGCTTTCGTCCATTATTTTTGTTATTTCAAGTTTTACTTAAGTTTGTTTTCTGTGTTTCATCTTTAAGTATGTTTACCTTATACATTTTTTTTTAAATTTGTCATTGACAGAATTGTAAGCCCGCTTTATATCCGTAATTTCATCCAGGTATCTACAGTCAATCTTATTCATATTTAATCACTTGAGTTTCATTTATGATACTTTTGTTAGTATTATCACAGCGATTCTTATTTGCACTTATATTTACTATTTTTATATTTAATAATTTAAAGTAATGGTCAGAAATTTTTTTCATCCAAGTGTAACCATTTGATGGCCCTTCAGTTCTTGCACAGCAATGGTCAATACAAGATTCTTGCATGACGCCACTTACAATTTCTACCCTGGTAGGAGAATTAATTTTCATTTCCAATTCCATAGGTGCAATCAGGTTTTCATATTTTTCTCTACAGCGCTTTGTCTTGTTTTTTACTATTTTTTAGTATATCAATATTAATGTCACCCATAACTACAACATTATCAAAATTATTTTCGATGCCCCTTAAGATACTTTTGAGTTCACTAATAAATTAGAATTTATTAGCTTTTGGCTGCCTATAAATAGCCAGAATTAAAAGCTCCGTTTCAGCAAGATTCTAATTCCTTCATTAACATCACTTAAAACCATCACAAGTAGCATCAAATTCTTTCTTAACAAAAACACATAGGCCACCACCCCTGCTAGTTTCTTCTCTGGTAAGAAAAAAATTATCGCATCCATGTAGCTTATAAAGATATATTTCAGTATGTTTAATATTGATTTCAGTTTAAATAATTATGTCCCATTTAATACTAGTTTTTTCAAGTGTGAAAACCAATTCCTCCCATTTTTTTCGCCTAGCTACGGCTGTTTAAGGGTATAATTTTCAGATTTCCAGAGTTATAAACTCACTATCCAAGTCGAAAACATAATCATCTGATAGAATATCATTCCTGGAGAGGGTTTTTGAACATTTATGTGTTTCAGATCTTTTTCAGATCTGGTCCAGATGGCATCATCATTTTCAGATTTTCTCATCGTCACTTTCCCGTTCATAAACCATACGAATTTGAAGCTGTTGTAAGCTGCAAAGTTTTATGTCTTCCAGAAAAGTTCCCTGTAATACGATGAAAATCCGTTTGCCATTGGAATTTCTGAGTATCATATCGTTAGTTGTTGTTCGTCTTTTGGCTCTTAACCACGCATCTCTGTCATCTAGAAATTTAAACTGTATGATTGAAGTGCTGCTTTTGTTTTTGTCTTTATTTAGGATGCGGTGAGCTTTTTCCACCAATTCCTGTCGATAAAAGTCCACACCAAAAATTTGGGCCGGTCTTGCAACAAGGAATGGCACGTTTTAATTTGGCGTCATATCCAATCCATTAATTTCGACATTCCTGTTTCGGTCATATTGTTCTTTTTCATGCACATTTAGATTCAGTTGGTTTAGATGTTCTTCGAATTTATTCTGTTTTTCTTACTGTGAATTATTTTCAACAACAGTTTCCAGTTCCTTAATTCTAATTCTCATCTTTTCATTTTCATCCCTAATATATTTTATTTCATCACTCATGTACGTCATGGCAGTTGACATAGCTTCCATCTCTGACCTAATTTATAAATAAATAATAAATAAATAAAAACTTTGCCGCATTAACAGCAGGGTTACCAGAAGGGCAAGCCACTTATACTGGACCCGTAGAAGTTTTTTCCTAATTCATTCTTTAGTCTCTATTTTAAAAAATTCTGGTCGTTTCAAAAAAGCCCGTAGATTTAACTTACCAAGGATGGACCTGAAGTGTGCCAGGGAACGAGCCCTGACCGCTTCGTCAGGAAGAGAGTTCCACACATATGTAACTCGAAGTGAAAAGAAGTGTTTTCTGCAGTCACAATTTGCCGATTGTACTGCCAGTTTAAATAAATGTCCGCGTGTAGTCTGGCACGGAGCAGGGTCGAAAAAGGGAAGATCAACATTCAACAAACCCCGAACGATTTTGAACGTCAAATATAGGTCGCAATTTCTACTAGTTCGCCAAATTTCTTCAAGCCGTTTATTTCTTAACAATTAATTACAGCAGATTCTTAATTTCTTTATTTATCAGAGGTAACACTAAATTTACTGCTGTTTCAAGTTTTCTTACTATACTCGACTTATTTTTTTCAGCTGTAGAAACTTCTACCTTACCATTAACATTGTCTTTAATTGACGGAGAATTTGTTGGTTTCATTTTCTTATTTAGGCGGCACTCTGAGCACAACCAAGCCTCCCTCTTAGACGGACCCATTGATTTCCAGCTAGCCTCACTCAGCCCGGCGCACTGATAGAATTGATACTTTTCTTTGCATCCTATCTCACAGACAGCAAACCGAGCACCACTCCCAAGTTTATTTTCACATGCGTTGCATTTTGCCATTTTGTAGCGCAAGGTTACCACTCCTTTGTAGTTAAAAAATACATTCTGGCAAGTTGAGCCAAAAAACCTTTCGCCCTGTTACACGATTTAAAGCTCACACTGATCGACTGACTCCGTTTGAGGGTTTTTCAGTTACCTGGAATCAAAACTGGGGGAAAGGGGGAAAGTAGCCCGACAAGGTGCGATACTTAAATTACGCCCTAGGGTCAGGGCGCATTTATGCAACAAGTCATTCTCGCTCACCGAATGCTATTTTCTACTCAACTGTTATTTATTTATGATTAGTTTCCCGTTGCTACTAAATGAATGCGGTAAACGATACCAAATTGTATGTATTGTAAACTAGGAAACAGGCTTTGGGCCTATTGTAGGCGGAGCGAACGGATCATCATTTCAAACTTATATTTAGTTTTTATTTTAATGACGATACCACATTTGTTAATTCTTAAAAATCTAGGTGCAAAACTAATGGGCCTTGTTGGGCAGTTTGCCTTTTGGTGTGACGTACTAGTGTTCTTTGCTGGCCTTTTTCTTATTTTAGACTTTTGTTTTAATGTAAGCCTATGTTACGTGTAAAATTTACGTTAACAAGCTTTTGTTTGCTCCAGCATTTAGTTTTTGTTTAGTTATTTGTAGCCACTTTTCACACCCAACACTGAAGACGAAGGCCATCTCCCCGAGTAAAAATAACAGCTCGTATGGCCACCGCTGTTTGAGCTCCCGCTGGCAATAATTCTTACATTGTTTACAGAAACTGCTGTGCAAAATGTAGTCCTTATATTAAAATATTAATAATAAGGCGTTTAACTGCAAGCCAAACAATCATCAGTACGATAGTTAGTTTTTAACAATAGTCAGAAGATTCAAAAGGTTCACAATACTGCTTTGGTATAAGATTTGACACCGCCACCAACGAAAATGTTGAGCTGGCACACCTCTATCACGCACTGCAAGATAATATATTATTTCCAAACTCTATGACTGCAACAGCGATCTCTATTATATAATCTGAAAGAAATAACCATCACAATTTAGGTTTAAAATGTGTTTGCTTTTAGACCTAGTTTTAGGCCTAATTTTCATCGTTTAGGCCTAATATTTATCTCCGATTTAGTTTCGTTAGTAGCAGGTAACGACGGTGGTACGAGATTAAGTATTCCTTCATGCGATGCAACACGGTTTTGGTTTCGAGTCTTTACGTTACCATGGCAACCAGGAAACCGTAAACTGAGTGAGGCGGGCTTATTATTGTTTCGTGTTTCGTGCTTTCGTGTTTCGTCTGATGTTAATATCGGTTTATAATACCGCTTGGCCTTGATACGACGATTTCAGGTTTCATATTCGGGATTCCCATCGCTAGTGTAGGCGCCACTTTCGTTGCCATGTTGAACTGAATAATCTCCAAAGCATTCTTTTTTCAAATGAACTAACGTGTGTCGTTAATGGAATCCTTTTGTTTTTTATGGTTGCGTTTGTTCCTTTAGTAGTTAAAATGCAACGGTCAAATGATACTATTTCATTGAGTTACGTCGAAAAAGATTATTAGCTAGAAAGAAGCAACCAAAATTTAATTTGCCGTGTTTTTTTAAGTTCACTTGACTACCATTAGCATGGTGTATGCTTCGTCGGAATTCCTTAACTATTCACGACTCCAAATTTACAATGGTGAGTGTTAGATATTAATTCGAAAATTTTAAAATTTCTTCAGTAATAATTGTTCGTTTTACGTCAAATTTTGGCTCAGCAATACTTTTGGGGGTATAAAGCGTAGTGCAAAATTTCATTTCAATCCGACCTTTCGTTTGGGCTCCACCCAGACTAAAAAAGTGCAACCAACGGACCAACAGACCAACAGACCAACGGACCAACGGACCAACCAACATTTTGCAATTTGGTGTCCGTTGTAGGCTATGCTTCGCTCGCTCGCTCCGCCAATAACAACACGGAAAAAGAACAAAGTGCTACAGTAATTTCAAACATTGCTACAAGATTGTTGTCATTTCACGCTATTTCCAAAATTTGCTATTCTCCCTCAAAGTACAGTTCCTAGCAATGATCAAACGTCGGTAGAATAAATAGCTCCTCGCAGCGAGAATTCAAAATCCAACATGGCGTCCATTTCGTGGCTATCGAATCGAAGACAAACCATCGAATGCCGGCATACAAAAAACAGTCCGTCGTCTTGTACTGCAGTAAAAATTGTTTACTTGTTGTTATAAATCGACGCTCAAGTGTTGCAAGAATCGTGCGGCGTGTCACGGGGCAAGAGGAGAAGATCTGCGTCGTCTGCGTCGTTGCATGGTTACTAATACGTATAGACAACTCGAAAGCCGCATACTCCGGTAAAGGCGAGAAGCAGCCATCAGATTTAGTATTGATCAAGCAAAAGCTAGTGAGTGAGAAAACTGTCGTTGCGTAAACGAACGCTCATAGTTGCTTGAAACCGGCCAGCTCGTTCACACGTAGAGACCCCCATAGATTCCAGCAGTTTGTCTGGGTTTAAAATTCACAATTTATCACCAGATCATTATGAATTTCGACATAAAACGAATCTCCACACAATCACTGCACTTTCATGAACACGTACTGTACCTTTGGATCGCCTAACTCTTTCTGGTGATGACGATATGGGCTAGTTTACACAGCCCGACTTCAGTATCGCCTACAAGCGCCTGGTAACAAACTGCTGGTAACTTGTCAGTCTTAGCTGTTTATGGAGTAGACTTCCTGTTTCTATACATTAGCAAGAATTTATAGGGTTGGGAGGAGAATCTCTGGCTGAGACCCATACTTAAAACGTTTTAGATACACTCATATTAGTTCAGTCTTAGTGTATAGAGGGCGCCATGTGTTTTATGTGGGAATTTCTACTCAGTTTTTAACTTAAAATTAAACTAAACTAAACAAACCTAGCCTGAATTTAATTATTATTTATCCTAGCTTTGTTGTAATTTAGTTTACTTTAGATTTGGGGTAAAAAATTAGAAAAAAATTACCAGATGGAACACGTGGCGCCCTCTGAACACTCGGGCTGGACTAATGGGGACGAATCTTACATGTTTCAATAGTGACTTTTTACAGTTACAAATTCTCCTCCCAAACCCTATAAATTCTTGATATCAGTATAATATATTTGTCCGAATCGCGGAAAAAGTACCCCAGGAAAAAATATCCCGGAAAAAATATCCACAGAAAAAAATATCCCCGGAAAAAATATCCCTCGAAAAAAATATCCCCAGAAAAAAAATCCCCTGGGAAAAAAAACACTATTTACTTTTAGCTTAATAATTTTTTAGCAAGACAACTTAAAAATCCTTCACAGTCACTTACTTTAAAACAAAAAAGTTGATATTCCAGTTTAAGTATTAGCAGCAAGTTTTCGAATATTGTGGCCTAATTCCCCTGAGAAAGGTGGTAACGTCGATGTCTCTAACAGCCATTTGCTGGCCAAGTGCCTTAAGTCGCCAATAGAAAAAAAAGCATTAGAGCTCATATTCTTATGAAACTCACAGCTGTGAAAGCACAGAAATAAACGGCAAAGCGTTTTTTGTGCAGTTAATTTGTCGGCTTTTACACTTCCTTTTTATTGTCATTGGTACAGCCAGATTTATTATGTGTATGTCCATTGTTCGAGTAATTTTGTTTGTAAAAAAAATGGAACATTAAAATTGCGTATTTATGTCCGTGCTCCTTTATGCCTTGCCCAATGTGTAGTAATTGACGGCAAAACAATAGAGCGTTTCTAGATTTAGCGTACGTTAGCTCGTAGTGGATTCTTCATTGGGGCAGGCCGTTGTAGTAATCACAGTAAACAATCGAGGAACACAATTTGAAAACAATAATTCAACAATGCTCCCAAAGGCCGCACCAAAGTAACTAAACAAGTCATTCAGTCATGTCGGCCGGCCAATTTTCAGGCTGTCAGGTCTCAAAATTATAGACTTTTGTCCGACTAAATGGGCGAATCTGTTGTTCCATCCTTCACACCGATTACTTGAGCGTTGTTAATCAGCAGGCATTTTATCGTGTACGTTCCATGTGTTTGATAGGTAATACAAAAAAAAAAAAAAAGTAAGCTAATAGCGAATAGTGGTTTTTCCTGGAGATTTTTTCCGGGGATATTTTTTCCGTGGGATATTTTGTCCGGGGATATTTTTTGGGAAATATTTTTTCTGGGGATATTTTTTTCCGATTACCGTTTGTCCGGGATTGCTATAGACCGCAGATCAAACCTCTTGGTATAGCAGTTTGTTGTATACTGATGTTAATTCCTAAAACAACTTAGCAACGATTAAGATAATGTAGACTTGGCGTAGTGGGCTAGTGCATTAAAGGTTCGATCCAAAGACATGGACTCAATTCCCACATTCACGATGGTACATGAATTTTTCCTTTGTAACTGCTTCTCATTTGTCATTCTTAGCCCCTAAAAAAAAGGAATTAATTTTCCTTAATTCTTAGCTCTTCACAATGTTGGCTCTACTGTTTTCGTCATTTATTACGTGATAGCACATGAAAGTATTTCGATTTGAAAAACAAAATACTGTAGCAAACTGCAGAGTAGAAATTATCATCGATGAGGCCGATTTTGTAATACTTTGGAATAGTTATCACTCAAATTCAATAATTCACAAACAATACGTAATCGTATGCAGTTAGTTTTAGTATGTCTAGGTGAAAGAACAACAAAAACGTTCCTCAGCTACTAAAAACGGGGGTGCCCCCCCCAAAAAAAAAAGACTATGAGGAGTTCCCCCAATTTTTTCCATCCAGCCCCTTCCAACTTTAAAAAAACTTGTGTATTTCATACCATGATTATGTGGGTGCCAACTAATCATGTTATGAAATATATCATTTTTTAAAATTCAGAAGTGGGGGAGAAAACTTTGGGCCATCCCCCTCTCGTGGGCCCCACTGACTACGCATTATTAAATCTCCCTATGCACGTCCTTTAACCTGACATCCGACTACGAGAAAATTAAGTTGTGTATTAAAACCTTACAGTGTTACTGACCTTTCTTTAAAAAAATATTTAATTAATGAACTCTTACCTGGAGTTCCATTTCTCTGCAGCTTATAGTTCTTAACCCTTATGTTCGAATTTGTCTCTGCAACAACAAGACAAGCAACTACGAAAAAAGTCAAGTTTTATATTCAAACTCTGCAGCATTATTTACCTTTCTTAAAAAAAAAATGAGCAGTCTAAACTGGAGTTCAGTTTCTCGACAGCTTATAGCTCTCAGTCGTTTTGTTCTAATTTGCAGTGAGGGAACATGCAGATGGTCAGGCTATTTAGGTCAGGAGACCGTCTATTTTCTATGATAAACTCCATCTTAAAAAATGGCGGCGAAATTTTAAAGATTACCTTATTTATTATTTCCACCTTTAACCCATTGTCAGCTAGGCCTATAATGATGTGCTAGGTTTGCTTTCGCGCATGACTTCTTTGACCTTGTTATCCCCTGAGGCTATTTTATACATCAACACGGGAAACATTAGCAGCCATTTTTAACGATGCAGACAAGTTAGTTAGAGTGCATTTTTTTAATTACTCATTAAGGAAAACTCATTAAGGAAAATAAAAGAAAGACTCATAAGGAAATTAAACTGGAAGTTTCTGAATAAGTATAGCAAGAATCCAGACGATATGGTAAACCAAATTATTACAATTATACAAAAAAAAATTATAATGAAAATAAAACCATAAAAAGGAATAGCAAAAAAAAACGG
The DNA here is from genome assembly GCA_023313725.1 of Lithobius niger. Classification (NCBI taxonomy): domain Eukaryota; kingdom Metazoa; phylum Arthropoda; class Chilopoda; order Lithobiomorpha; family Lithobiidae; genus Lithobius; species Lithobius niger. Next base: position 16,566 of record JAHWFP010023095.1, read on the forward strand.
AAACACCCATTGATCACAACGAAAACTTTAAATGTAGTCAATAAAAAAGAATGAACTTTGGAAGAAAATAATAAACAACAAAAATGTTCACAATGACAAAATAGAAAATTATAACCAAAAAAATCCAAAATAACAAATATATTTATATTACTAAGTAAAGGCAAAGTAAGTAACGGCAATTGTTCAGTTATGTGAAAAAGACTAAATACAATTATTGGCAAGAAACAATTACATCGCTTTGGTGACACCATAAAAAATGGCTTTCCTAATATACTGGACAAAACCTTATGTAACAATAATTTTATTAACAATTTTTCGACACTTATTACAAAATTACGCAAAAAAGTACCAAAGTAGAAAATAGAACCAGTCTAAATTTTCTGAATAAAAAATATAGGAATTGGCTACAAAATTGGAATTTATTACTGCAACTTGGCTGAAATGTTACAACTATTATTGAGAGAATGAATAAGAAATATTCTAGAGGTTATAATGGAATCTCATTACAGCATTTAAACAAACATCAGAAAATTCGTTCATTTTCCTTCGAAACTTTTAACTGGAGTTATCGATAAAGAAATCTGGCCAGTTGAATTAAAAATAAAAAGTTTTAAGACCAATTCCCAAAAAAGATAGTAGAAAGAATTTGGATAATTATAGACCAATTGTTTTACTTTCAGTTATCAATAAAATTATTAAACAATACTTCATCATGCAGTTCGACAAATTCCCAAATACAAATCAAGTAATTCTTAACAATTAGTACGGTTTCAGGAAGGACAAAGAAACTGCAGATGCACTTAAATTCATTAACGATAAAATTGCTAAGGCCTTGAACGATGTAATCATCCTAAGTTTGAACTAATTTATTTACAAAAGTGCTTCGACTCCCATGATAAACTGTTGAAAAAAAATGTAACCCATTACGGAAGTTGAGGCAAGGCTGGTAATATAATTAGAAGTTATCTAAAGGACCACAACGCTAGTACTGAAATTATAGTATTATAAGCAATGAAGTCCCAATTCAAATCGGTATCCCTCAGGGATTAGTTATGGGACCATTTCTTTTCAATATGTAAAATGAGGTTGTTGACAATGTTAAAAACTGAACTATTGTTATCTTCACAGATTACATTTTCTTGCTGTCAGTAAACAAAAAATATACGAAATGAGCTAAACAATACCAATAAATGATACATACAATGCAAATGATGCGTGTGGTCATATACTCAACGAATGGGGATGTAACATCTACGGATACAAATGTTGAAAAAAATGATTGTGCCAACAAGACGCCAAAAGTTAAAACAGTTAAACCCATAAAAGTCATTGACGCTACCTTTGCGCAGTCAAAATACTGCGGTCATTAAAATCATCATATATTTTAAATAATAAATTAAAAAAAAAGTTTTTGACGCTTTAATACTACATAGCCACATTAGATATGGCATTGAAGTCTATAGGACAAGCCTCTTATGGTAACCATCAGAGATTTCAAAAACACAAATCAAACTTATAAAATCATGTTTGGTAATAATAAAAACTATGAATCAACCAGTGAGCTCATTAAAAAAAAACATATTAAATGTTCTTAACTTAAAAGATTACACCATCATAATGAATAACTATTATAAAACCGAATATAAGAACACGGCTACTCCTGAACTAGGATTACTAGAGCCAAAACCAATAAGATTTAAAATTTTCACTGATTAACAATAATTATACTGCAATATGCCAAAACTACTCCATACCAACTTTATTTAATAAATTATTTTTATATTATTAAAGTTAGGTAACTCTGAACAAGTAAAAAAGAAATAAAACATTGGCTTGACAGATAACCGAATATTGATAATTGATGTGATTGTTAATGGTGATTTTCATGTTGATTTTCATTGCGATTTACTTCGTAAGTGTAAGCACGTTTAACAGTTTGTTTGTTTACATTTTGTCCTGCTTTTTTTTAATGTGTGTTTTTGTACTGACTGCAACCCATACAAGTTCTTTCTGACTTCGGAATGCTTTTTCTGTAATAAATTATTGTTGTCCTGCTGTTTATTCATTTTGTTTAACCAACCGGCCGAGAAAGATCTATCTGCCTGACCAGCCTGGAAGTATAGCTGGATTTTACCAACATTCATTTTCATTGGTTGGTATAAGTATTTTCTACACTTTTTTAAACTGTTAATTATCAGTGTTAAAGTTTGTGATAGATGTTCTCTTTAAGATATCAGATGAATGTTTTACACGTGAGCATAGGTTTTGAGGATCCAACCTTCGGTCATAACATCCCCAGTGCTTCTTTGAAATCAGTAATTTGTGTGTTTTAGCACGAAATCCAGATTTCCTGATTTCCAAATTTCTTGGAAAGGAGTTAGACGCTAAAACGCACAAATTGCACATGTTTTGTTAACATAGTTTTTTGTTTTCTTTCCCGCAAAAAGATTCTCTGAGATAATTTCGTTTAACGTTTTCGATTTCGATTTGCGATTTCGATTTTCGATTTATAATAATAAAATAATTTGTTGCCACGGCAACAGGACTGGCAAGGACCAGGAGGTCGCTGAATGCCAGCCTAAAAAGGGAGAATAATGACATATGTAGGTAAAAAGAAGATTTTTTTTTCAAAAGCAGAAATTAAAAGTGTGTGAATGAGACAGGAATAAAACTAGTTTCAAAACAAAATAGCATGGCCAAACGGATTGGAATAGGAGGCTAGGGTAGGGTAGGGTAGGGCACGACTGCCTTACCACCAAGGTTAAACCTGCCAGGGACATAAAGGCCCCCGATGGCATTGCCAGACGTGTATGAAAGGTACGGGAGGGGAGATGGCCAGTTGTATTACGTTATCACTAATTAAAATTAATAAAAAATATACATACATAAAAAAAATCACCTAACATAAGTTTAAAAAAATTAAAAAAAATTAACATTATTAGTTGAAAGTGCCGAAAGGGTTGTAAGCCGCTAATACCGACCGTTTTTCGTGGAGGCGAAACTAACAAGCCCTCTCAATGAGAGGAGTAAGGTTTTCTGTAAGCAGCTCCCTGCGAAAACCACCCTCTGAGTTCATGCATACTGTCCCTGAACGAAGGGCATTCCAACCGGGACAGCCTGGACCACAAAAAAATTTTTTCTGTAGTCAAGACGAGACCCCCGGACCGCAAGCTTCCAGGGATGACCCCGGGTATTATGAAGACGAGGGGCAAGGTCAAAGAGGGGTATATCGACCGAAATAAGGTTATGTAGTATTTTATACGTTAGAATAAGGTCGAACCACAGTCGACGAATTTCCAGCAGATCAAGGCCTGCCCTGGTAACCCGTTCTAGATAATCAACATCTCGAAGTCCAGGAAGGCGTTTGGTGAATCTCCTCTGCACCGACTCGATCAGGTCTATGTCTTTCACCAAGTATGGTGATCAAACCGGTGTAGCATACTCGAGAATTGGGTGAACGAAAACTTTGAATGCCCAAACCTTTGTTGAGAGATTTACCGACGTAAAGCAACGGTTTACCACTGCCAAACGATGTTATGCCATGGCGCTAACCTTCAAACATTTAACCTTCATTTCAGATAATTTCTAGCTTCTAGCTGCGAGAATGCAAAGGCGATTCGTTGCGTAAACGCGCCCTAAGCCTGTTCTGCCAACTACACATGTGATACTACCTAAGCCTTACCACTTCGGCGGTGGTCACCACAAAAGAATAGGGCAGTGACACGACCTCTCTATGGTGGAGTCAGTAACTGGGTTTGCTGCAAGGAGCACTGGAGGGAGAAAGGAAGATCGAAGTCAATGCTATTAGACTGGATTTCTTAAGCCTATAACGCGCGATTTTTGCACGTTCTTTTAAGCCTAAGAAAACCGCTCTCAAAGCACTGTCTTGACTAGAAGTGCCGAATTTTCCGTTACATTTTAATCTAGTGCACCTTGTAGCTATTACCTCCAAATAGTGTCTCGTAGCCAATATGACGTCACTTGACGCTGTTCTATAGTCTAACCCCTGTCAGATTTACAAAAGCAACCAGTAGCGGAATTGTGCGTAACATCGAACAGTATCTCTTTTCTTTTTATTTTCTTAAGTTTGTAATTTTTTATTTTATTTTATTATTAATCAACGTTAGATTCTGACATCTAATAACTGGTATGTATAAAAGACGGAAAGACAAAGGCTCAACAAAAGTTAATTTAATACAGATGCAAACCCATTTACGTTGCCTTTTGGAATTATACAGGGTGTTCGGAAATTGGTGCCAAATATTTTGAGGGTCCGCTGTGTGATCAAAGATAAGAAGAAAAAGTCCTATAAACATGGGTCCGGAAATGCACCAGTCTTTAGTTACAGCCCCCCCAGGTTTGGGGTAAACAGTTCTTAAATACCTCGTAATGATTCACCGTTTCCATTCCAAACTCAGGATATGTGCCATATCATACCTGGTATTTCAGTACTTCATAATACAGTATTGGGTCGCACAACTTATCAGAGGTAGAGGTAATTTTCTTATGGGGGGGGGGGGATTTTTGTCTTTAACACTTAAAACTACAAAGAATCTGAGGTGGAGATTTACCTCCAAATCAAAACCAAGTTTATGCGATGATTTTTGTGGAAGCTGGAGCGTTAGACAAAGGCAACAAACAAACAAACAAATAAGCAACCAAATTCAAATGTGTGGGTTGAGTACAGTAATGTTGTTGTCGCCGCTTCGGCCAATGAAACAAGTGATCATCCGAATTCTAAGGATTCCCCTACTTTTACGTTTTAAGCTTCTTTGCTTGAAGAGTAGAAAACAAACACATTAAATCCCTCACTTTTAATGGCGAGGATACCCGATTGATAATGTTTGGTGCTCTCCACAGAGATGTACGTACAGTAGTTGTTTTTTTTTTGGAGGGGGGGCACAAACTTGGAAAACGATGTAACCTACTTGGTCTTTACACGTAATGAAAGAAAGTACAGTACTACTTTCGATTGTTTTCAATCACACGATGTGTTTTTTCTACAATTTGTTTCATTAAAGTACAAGACCAAAGCAGTTACTCCTCTCTTCCCCCACATTTGATTTCCCCCCCCCCCC
>JAHWFP010023096.1:3176-31344 GCA_023313725.1 Lithobius niger
ATCTTTATGCCAGTTGAGGATGTGGCCATAGCGACTAAGGCGCTATGCAAGTGATCTGGGGGCGAACTGGGTAGCTGGTTCGAATCCGGGTCATGCCACTCCGACGAAACGTAAGTGCATAAAGGTGGCTTACTGAACTACGTTATTTCTAGTGTATGATTTTCGCTGTTGGCTTCATTTCCAATTTTCCTTACGGTAACAGTACGACTCGAACAGCTACGTACGACATCGTTTGTTTAATTCCGTTTAACTATATCAGTCCGTGACAACACGAAAGGGGACTAACGTAACGATTTCCACATTCGGTTTTGAACTCACATTGTCGACTCTTTTCTTACCATACGCAGTTAGCCTACAGTACCGATACCATACTAAATTAGGGTTTTTTCCCTCTAGCTTCTAGTGTGAGGCACGCTTACGCAACGAATCGCCTTTGCATTCTCGCAGCTGTAATTTAATGGCCATGGCACTAAGGTGTCGTGGCCATGATAATAACGCTTCTTGGATCAGCTAAATCCGCCATCGTGTGAGCAAATATTTGCAATCTTATAATTCGTGACAGCGGTAGGAGTATTTGTAACTCTAAAAAGTCCCTATTTGAAACGTGTTACATTCATTCCTATTAGTTTCATCCGAGTTTTCAGAGGGCGCCACGCGTTCCATCTGACAATTTCTGCTCTTTTTTTTTAGCCCAAATCTAAAAGTAAATTTAATTACAACTCAGATAAACTTAATAATAATTAAATACAAGCTATTTTCGTTTAGTTTAGTTAAATTTAGGTTGAAGACTAAGTAGAAATTCCCACATAAAACTCTTGGCGCCCTCGATGCAACTAGCAGGAATGAATCTTAAGACGTTTCAGCAGGGGGGTCTCAGTCACAAATTCTCCCCCAACCCTATAAATGTTTGCTGACAGTAAGACAAATAATACTTCCTGACGAAGATATTTTCCACATCGCTGCCAAACTTTATTATTGACTTGTTTTATTGCGAGCTCGCAGCGCTAAAACTGCCGCCATGTTGGAATTTCAGGTAATTTATAGCTTCTAGCTGCGAGAATGCAAACGCGCCCTGAGAATGCGTGGCGAGATTGTTGCGTCAACGCATCCTTATATGCTGCAGTCGTGGCGAGGTTCGGTGATCACAGCTTTGTGGGTCATCGCAACAGTCACTTCTTCCCTACTCGAACTTGAACACGTTCGACGAGCCTCCTTGGCACCACCAATCCACACGGCGTGGGAAACCAGCTTTACATACCAGGGATCGATCGTTCAGTCTGACCTTTTGGGAGAATCTGGCAGACGGCAGCGTCATATTCCAACTATTCCGGAGAAATCGTACCCACACCAAAAACATAATTCTCAAAAATCAACAGTTGTATCAATAAAAACATCCCTGATTTTGTTGATTGAGATTAGTAAAGTTGAAAAAAAAACTGTGGTTAGCAAACTTATTAATAAATTAATTAGCAGAACCTTCCAAAATCGAATAACCTAAGCAACTGAAACTCTCGATTACTGGCGATAGCTTGGCACCGCCAAATCACGGCACACTTGACAGAGCTGCATGGGGCAAGGTGTCCAGATGGTTAGCACGACGACTGTCTCACGGGCAGAAGGTCCCTGGTTCGAACCTGACCTCAGCTAGCTCTGACTATACCCCTCAGCCGTTCAATTTTAAATTATTCGACTGGCTAATGAAAATATTCGGCGAATTTTCGGCTAGCTGATCTTCGCTGACTAATTTTTCGGCCGCTATCGGCTTGAGACAATTTCGGCGGCTATCGGCTCAGCCTACATAAATTTTGATATTTCCGACATTAAAATGAGAGCAATATAACATTTTTTAAAGCTAAAGCGTTTATTATGTATTTTAGTTTTACGCCCCATTAAGTTTTAAGTATCTAAACACAATTTTTAACGCAACAAATGAAATATGCTGTCTACTGACAAAGGAAATAAACTCAAATGACGCAATTATGTAACGTTAAAATTAAACACATTTTCTAGTTTTCTGCAAACTTGAGTTAACTTAAAAATGCGTAATCGACTTCCTTAAAAACGGATGTTTTTATCATGTTCGTGCGTGCATGGCTACTCCTCTTGAACTAAAGCACCTACAAAGATGAGACCAGTGTCTGTATGAAAGACAACTAAATTATGCTTCGGATGTATCTTTCATTGCAGCAATTTGATTTTTTGACCCTCAAATACGCGGAAATGCCTCTAAAAACTGCTCATGACATCAAAATTCGATCAGACAAAGTTACTGTTCAAGCAACTTAGTTGCCAAAAAATAATTAAATAAATCGGCGAATACGCGGCTGCCGTATTTCCGGCGGCTGCTTCGGCTATCGGGTGCGGCTGAGGGGTTTAGCTCTGACATTTTCGGGAAGGGAACTGTGTATATTGGCATGGCCGCCATGTTTGATCTCAAGTTTCGCTTATCGTTTCGTCCTCCGTTTCCGCTAGGCTTACAAGTATACAACGTCGGTTTTCCCATAAAACTCTCGTCACTCGCGCTAATCACGTGAGCCACAGGAACTTCGGATGGCGCTGTTATCGCAGCTGCAGAAGGTCGGCACACGTAAATCGTCCTTTAAGTAATTCGTCTAAGGTTATGAAGATCATTACTAAAAACCCCAATCGGGAGAAGGAGCCAGCTCATTTGGTAACGTCCACAGTACGAACACAAAGAGGAAAAAAGCACCAGTTGAGTAATGAAGAAATAAAAAGCCAACAAGATGCATATTATGTAACAACAGTAAAAATGCGACGTTTCGGGTCAGACTACGACCGGTTACCCAGCGAAAATTATTTTAGCCAAAGGAGCTAAAGTTAATACATAAAACAACGACACTTTGGGTATAACCCACAAATCAACAACAAAAGCATAAAAACATTATAAAACGATAAAACGAACCTAAATCAGGGCAGAACCTGACAATAGGAACCAGGATTCCTGAGATGCGTCGTGGTCAGGTATAGACTGTAACATGAAAATGATCCTAGGAATTTCCGGTTAGAATTACCTAGCAAAATTGTCCCTTTTACCTTCTGGCACCATGGCTTTGGATAAGAGCGCGACAAGCCTCTAAAGAGTTATTGTAAGAGTGTTCAGAATGTCTAATCGAGAGGCAAGAGTCCAACGAGCTACTTCACCACTTGCTTCTATGCATTTATTAACGAGTAGATGTTCCTATTCGTAAACTTATATTTTCACCCTTCGATCCAGACGTGTCTGTTGAACGGAGTGACCTCACTATCAACGCGATTGATGGATTACATTGGGTATAATACGTTGATTATTGAGTTCGCTTAAGGTATGAGTTCGTCGACTAACTCCGGATGGATGACGTCACTTGCGTTGAAATGTGACGTCATTTCTTCTCAACAGACGCGTTTGGAACGAAGGATGGAAAAGAAAATACGTTTACGAACAGAAACTTCCATTATTGAATACCGTAAATCGCCTATTATTTGGTGGCTAAACCCGTCGCTAAACCAAAGCGTGCGGCGACCAAATCCACTAGGTCGATTTTTTTGACTCAGCCTGTATAGATAAAAAATATATATATATATATAAAATTCTTCCCAGCAAAGTCACTGATATTTGAAAGGTTCTTTTGAAGTCTGTTCAGGTGATACTGAACGTACCATATTTTAATAGTATTGTCATCAATTTTCATAGCCACACTATTAGGCACATTTTATCAAATCTCACAAAAAAATAGTTACTTCGCTCTTTGGATTGGTTCGTTGCTTGGGTGCGATTTACATTTCATGTAAAACTTTTAAACTGCGATGCAGATGCACGTAGGGCGTGCATTCTGGATACGGTGTGCACAGGAGTACACATCACTGCTACCAGCTCAGCCTCCGTATATTGTATACTAGCAATTCAGTTGGGGTAGTATACACATTCTTGACTTATTTCGTGTACTATCAGTATGCACGATGTGTACAACCAGTAAACGATTCGTGTGGTGGCTGAGCTGGTACTCAGTGATGTGTACTGTCAGTGACTTCGTCTTGATGGCTAATTGGAAATAAGCCACCAGCGAAAATTATACACTAGAAATAACGTAGTTCAGTAAGCCACCTTTATGCACTTACGTTTCGTCGGAGTGGCATGACCCGGAGTCGAACCGGCTACCCAGTTCGCCCCCAGATCACTTTCATAGCGCATTAACCGCTATGGCCACATCCTCCACTGGCATAAAGATAACTCAATGAACCCGTTATTAAGGTCACAACCATGACCAGGACTCCATCCGACCGAATGCTCTCGGCCATAGGTAATGGAGAGGGAAGACAAATCATACACTCAGAAGGCTCAACGAAGGAGAAATAAATAGACACAAATAAATAGACACATTATTTACAGCGATTTGTGTCTATTTATTCGTCTTGATGGTGCACGAATCGTTACTCGCAGCCCGTTTTCGCCTTAAAGTGGACAAGCATCACGTCGAAAAATTGATTGCGTTTGATTATTCATTGCATCAGCCACGCTGCATTGAGAAGTCGGAAACCTTTTATGAAATAGAGTGCGCCTGCAATCGAAAACCTATTCTTGGTAAGTACGGAATTAGTTTGTACCAAAAAATAAATAAATACAAAATAAAAACAATTTAACCATCATGAAAAGATGGTATGGTGTACGGAAGTGCTATATTCCAAGTAACACTGCTCCAGCACAATTTAGAATTAATATTGTCGTTTCCAGAACTGTATAAGATGATCTTTGTCCTTGTGACCAAGAAAGGCTATGCCTTTCGAAAATTAAAAAAAATTATTTGTGCATATTTGAACTTGTGGAACATTAGAGAACATTGTTGCGGAACATTAATGGAGGAAATGAAAATGTGACCACCAAATTTTCGATGACAATTTGGTCAGACCCTGAAAAATCTTGTGCCCCCCCCTCGAGGGCCAAAAAAAATGTGGGCCCCCCCCCCCCCCCCCCCCCCCAAAAAAAAAGCGCTTTTCGTATACCTATTGAGACACTCTGCAGATGATTCCTGCAGCCTAGATTAGTCCTGTAGTCAAATAAAGTAAGTATCTCTCCACACCGACAGTTACCATTTAAGTTGTAAGTAAACATGTCTCGTTTTTAACGAAAAGACATGTTGGGTTAAAAATGTTCTATAAAATGTTCCTTACACCCATTTTTTGTCGAAATTCATACACTAAGCATGATGAACAAACTGTTTGCTTGTATGCCCACATCCGTAACATAGTCAGCACCTGAAAGATAGAAAAAGCCAAGAAACCAAGTGCCAAGGCTTTTATACAAAGTTCTTTGTAAAAACTATACGTGCAGTAATGGTATTAATAGCTCCAATCGTTAGGGGGAGCCTGCCCCCCCCCTCCCCCACAGAGCTGAGCCGTTTTTAGAAATTTTGACTGCTGAAAGTGCCATTTTTGAGATCCAAAAAATGACTTTTTCTTTCAGTTGGTCAGTGTGGTTGACCCCCTCCCCTTGACGGGACCTGAAAAATTTATGACCCCCCCCCCCCATTTTCCTCCGTCTCCTGCCCCCGGGGGCTATAAATAATGATTGGCCCATTACTGCTTCCAGGAACGGCTATATATCATATAACTACCTTCATTTCCACAAAATAATTGATTTACATGATTACTTCTCCGTTTTGCACGAGTTTAAAATCGGAAGACAGTTCAGCTAATTCTGCTGGAAAATTATAATCTAATACATTCGACGTACACATATAGCTTTCAAATCAGGCACAATGCCCTTTTTTGAGTGATTGTGTCGTTCTTTTCGTCGCATTTCCAAACGAGCCATTTTTTGGACTTTGACCAAACAAGCCTTATCGTGGCTTTTGACCAAACAAGCTTTTTCTTGACTTGTTTGATCTTATAGCCTTTGTTTTTCACTTTGGTCAAACGGCCTCGTTGTATATGGACAGTGCCACAATATTAGGGGTGGTGGAACGGGTGCAAAATCACCGGGTCCAGGAAGCAGGGAGCCCAAAATTCACGAGTCGGGGGCCCAAAAGAGTCAACATTCACGAGTCGCGGGGCCAAAAGATTCAATATTGAATATTGAATCAGTTTTGGTCAGGACTGGGAATCATTTTGTCCCTAAATTTGTGTACTTGATGTAGGAGGGGGCCCACATACTGTCCTTGCACCAAAACGTGGAAAAAGGTACTTGCGGCAATGTATTACATGGATTCCGGAAAGTGCGATTTAATGCCCTCAGCGAAAGTTAAGTTACATAATCCGAAACTTCGAGAAACAAATAATAAGTTGTGAATACAAGCTTGTACAAATTAAACCCGTACTTACCGCGAATAAGTTTTTTTTTTTTTAGATTTTAGGCGTGCTCTATCTCACGAAAAGTTTTAAAACTCAGAGCAATATTGACCGACGTAATAAACAATAACGTATACTCGTGATAAGGTTTTCGACATGATTGCTAAGCGACTTTGGAACGAAAACGGCGACGATGGCTTCGTACGTCCTGCGTGTGCCTGCATCTCAATTTAAAAGTTTTACATGAAATGTAAATCGCATCCAGCCAACGAACCAATGCAAGGGGACGCAGTAACTTTTTTTTTGTCAAATTTGATGAATTCGCCTAAGAGCGCGGCTGCAGATGAAAACTGACTCCGATACGATTCGATTAAAAACATAGTAAAATGGAAACGGAAGCAATTTCTCCAGAAATATTGATTTTAACTTAAAGTGATTCCACTCTGCGTTGCGCCTTTTCCCTCTCCTCCTCCTTTCCCATCGCTTTCCCCTCCTCATCTCTCCACCTCCCCAAAATTCAGCTTTCAACCCCCACCCGATCCCCCTACTCTCTCCTTCGACTCATCAGTGCTGTTCGGTATATATATGTATATGTGCCAGTCTCGAGACTTTTTTAAGTTGCGTGCAAATTTCTGTATGCCAAAACGTACGTTGATGGTTTGTGCCCACAGGGAACCACGTGCTTTAAAATGAAGCTTTTTAGAGTCTAAAATGGAAATTCGACTCTTATTCCAATACGGCGAGGACGCAAGACGTTTTTGTGTAGAGCCAATCATGTAAGAAGAGCTGGATTCGCAGCAGATGAAAATGTTGGGGAGGGGGGGAGGGAGGGTAAAGAGCCCTGCTGACGGGGGGGGTTTTTTTTTGCCGCCCCCCCCCCCCCCCAATATTTTTAAGATAAGTAGCACTTGTCCATTCTTGAAAGGATAGCTGGTACTTTTTTTTTATTTAGTATTATATTGCGAAGGAAAAGTAACCAAAAATAATAAACGAAATTTCATTTATTTGGTAAAGCTGAAAAAAACAAACGAAACAGGTGATCTGCAACAAAGAATAGCCTGATGTGAATGCAAGATACACTAATCTGAGGAAGAAAACTAACTGCCCGCATTCGGTGAGAATCGAACCCAATGCATCCCGCTTCTGCCAACTGAGCTATCAGGGAAGTAAACGCCTAACTATAGTAAGAGGGATGTTATGGGTTCGAGCCCCAATCGGGAAAGCTGTTGGTATTTTTTTTTGTGCCAGGTTTGCTCTCTTTTTGTAAGGAAATCTGAACTGATACATCGCGAGAGTTTATCCACTTCGATTGCCGAATAACCTTTGCTTTTCCCGTTTTCACCCTCCCAATTCTGGGTTTCTCTGGTATGGCTACTGTTTGCTGTTGTGGCTCAGCCACCCATCGTTTGGATTTATATCTCGATTTTGATTTTAATTCTTGAATTGGCTAATTTGTATTAGGAAGTCCGTGTGCTAACTGAGAAAAGACGTGTTATTGTTATGCTGCCACAGCATAAACGCAGCGTACAAGACCTGGTCAGTGGTTTGCACGCTGTGACGGAAAAGTTTGGAAGTCGTCTCCCATCCTCTTCCCGAAATTCGGCCTGCATATGTTTATTTGCCACTAACCACAGCTTAGAAGAGTTGGAAACGACAGCATCCACTTCTTAATGAATTCACGCTAGCGATCTGAAGTGCTCCTGTCAAAAGTTAGCAGTGGGATGAACCTCGAAAAACGATGCAAGATCATTGCTTTTGTGGTAATCTTACGCCTCACTGCTCCATCATTAATACTACGAGCCAGGTTTAACTTACATCGTACACCATGTGGTATATTCACTGATTCCTGACTTTCAGACCACCTTGACTTCCTGGTGGAGTGTAAAAAACCTTTTTCTGGAATTCCTCATTGGTAGGGTGTAGAAAAGTTACTCTTGGGTGTCGCTATAACGGACACCAAAAAAATCATCACTCTGGGGTCATGTCTTGAGGTGCCCCAAAAGCCTTCAAGTTTGACAATGGGCGAGACGACGAAGAAGGTAAAAATGATGATTTGACTGTTTTAAAATCTAATTTTGAAGATTACCTCATAGGATTCTTACAGAAACTACGTTAGCATGCCGTATTACGAAGAATTTAATTTTTCTTAAAAACTGTGGGAATAATTTACCATCGAAAATTGGCCAAAGTGGCCTTTTAGGCAATTTTGGCGCATAACTACTACTTAGGCTATTATGAGAATAAATTTTTTTTGGCAATATAACTACCTTTCTTAGTCTCAAAGTGTTTCAAATGAGATAATACTACAATTAATTTTAAAACCAGTCAACCAGTTCTCAGCTGGGCTACCGAAGTTCGTGACTTGGGAATGTGGTTTACACCAAACCTTAAGTCTTCACTTCACTGCCGGAAAATTAGTGCTGTGGCATTTCAACGCTCGGCTATTGTTAACAGATGTTTCACGTCGGGGAATGTATACACAAAGGTTTGGGCCTTCAAAGTTTTCGTCAGACCACTCTTGGAGTATGCAACCCCAGTTTGGTCCCCTTATCTGGTTGGTGATATTGATCTGATTGAGTCTGTTCAGCGTTGATTCACGAAGGGAATTCGTGGACTTAGAGATTTATCGTATAGACAGCGCCTAGAGAGCACTGGTCTGGAATTACTCGAACTTCGGAGAATTCGGTTCGACTTGATTCTTACGTACAAGATTCTTCACGGACTGACAGTCGTCTTTCCTCCTCTGTTTGACCTGGCTGTAGGTAAACCACAAACGAGAGGACATAATTGGAAGCTTGTTGCCCAGGGGTCCCACCTGGATTGTCGTAAGCATTTCTACTCGGTGCGCGTGGTCCGTGTCTGGAATGCCCTTGGCCCCCTTACCGTAAACCAGCCTACGGTGCAGGGATTTCGTAAACATTTGCGTGCTGAAAATCTTCTGCCCTTCTTAAGACGCCCACTTACCTAGTTGCATTTCATCTATCTCTTTTTAGGCTCGGTGTTAGTGGTTCACCACCCTTCCGAAGTCCTACCACTCAAAGTGGTGAAATAAACTATTATTATTATTATAAAAAATCATCATTTTTGCCTTTTTCGCCGTTCTGCCATTGCCATACAATGTTGAACTTAAAGGTCCTTGGGGCACTTCAAGATATCACTCCGGAGTGATGAAATGTTTTGTGTGTCATAATAATACCAAAGAATAACTTTTCCACGCCATGCCAATAAGGTATTCCAAAATAAGGTTTTTCTACACTTCACTCTCTATCTATGAAGATGAGAAGAGATTCGATGGGTCTGAAGTTGCTACATGTTACAAAGGTGTCTTTCTCTTGTGCTCTACACGGCTATCCTAAAATTTAGTTTTGACCGCTGTGGTTGTAACTTAGTCAAGACCTAGTAACTTCTTAACAATTTTCCAAACAATCGTTGTAGCTACACCGCAGGGGAGCGGTGTTGTCGAAAGGAACAACGCTGTTTATAGAAACGTTTCCCCTTCAACAAAATTCAGTGTTCAGCTTCAACGGCCGAGAGCTTCAATAGCCCACCGTAATAATTTATTCTTCCGTTTCTTGTTTTTGTTGTCGCTTTAATTCGTTTACGCGCATGAATGAGGGTAGCTTAAGGCCAGCACACTCGAGTGCACCAGCGTTTCGTAAGCCCAATGAACATTCTAATTGGTGGGTCCACGGCCAAAGTGGCAACCCCTTTGCAGACTAATCCAGGCTTGTGCCATCGGATAATCCTTGCTAATGGCGATGCAATGATGGCAATTGCCTGCCCGCACCAGCGACCGAAGCGTCATTAGTGTCCGGCCTCATTTGACGGAGTAAACGAGAAGAATTCCAAAGTATAAAGAGGTCTTCGCGCCTTTGCCTTGTTGTCGTCTACTATAAGACCCATTTTCTTGGTGGGCGCTGCGTCGTGAATGTAAAAATGGACGATGTTTAAAGAGAAGATACGGAGCGAACCAACTCTTTGTAACTCCTAGGACGAGAATGATGATGGTTAGAAACAAGCGGCTGCAGTGAACTACTTAATCACAATCGTCTTCTGTACCCTTCCGCCACTTTCGTAAGTGTTGATGCGCACACCTCTATCGTGTGCTGCAACAAAGCGCTCTGTTATATAAACTAAAAATAGTAACCATCACAATTGCCGGTTAAAATAAGGCTTTGCTTTTAGGCCTAGTTTTAGATGTTAAATGCAATTGCCAGCTTTTAGTCCTAATTTTTAACTGCCATTTTTATTTCGTAAGTGGCGGATAACAAAGAACGTGATTCGAGAGTAGACTTAATCATTATGAAACACGGTGCGGAGGCTTGACGTTGCCGTGGAAACGTGATTTAAGGCCAATTTTCACATTACCAGGAATTCTTTTCCCTGTTTTAGTAGTCTAAGGATTGTATTTATCTCAGTGGGCAGTCAATTTGGTAGTCGTCTTTCTTTAATATCATTTTTTGTTACATTGCAGATACATTGTTTATGCATGCTTATTCCACTAAGAAGTAACCTTTAAGCATTTAAGCCTTTTTCTTAAAGCTTTTAAAAAAAAAGGAGTTATATTATAATAAGAATTCAGATGGCCTGTTGGAAGGTCATGGAAATAGTCAGATGAAGTTGTGGCTCTCTTCTTTTGTCATTCATTATGCTAAGTTCGACAACAAACACACAATTCTTAACCAAGGCATCTTTCTAAACTTACTTCTTAAGTATTTTTGAGAAGAATGTACCAATATTGTAACCTTTTCAGCGAAAACAGCTCTCCACAATGCAACCACGTGTCCCTCCGAAAAATGTACATGGTTTTACTAGTGTCTCAGAAAAAGTTTTGTTCGTATGTCAGCGTGGCGCAGTGGGTATGACGGTGGTCTACGGTACGGCAGGTACCAATTCAAATTCTGTAGCTTTCCTTTTTTTTTTCTTTCTTTAAGCTATAGTAAATTTTATTTACACATTTATTTAGCCCACCAACTCCTGTTTTCCTAACGAATTAGATTTTTTTTGTCATTTTTAAGATTGACATTTTGTAAGAATTATCTGTGTAATGGGGTCAAGTAATGCACTAACAGAAAGACTTAACAAGAACAATAAAATTCCTTTCATTTTTAGTTCTTTCAGAAATTTGCCATTGCCATTGGCACCAATTTACGAGGTAACCATTCATCGGAAAAATTTCAAATTTTAAATATAGAACATTTAAGCATTAATGCAGGAGGGTTTTTAATGATTTTTCTCTAGGTTAATAAAATTCGGGAAGCCAATCAGTTGAAAATAAGCAATTAGCATTGAATCTATTAGACATCAGAATTATTAGCACACGATTATGTTAGCAGTTCTTTGGCAGAAAAAACTTATTCACCCTACTTAGTCAAAAAATTCGTGAGTGTGTTAAATGGCTTTGCGAAGAAGGGTTTTCTTTTTTGTATGGCTAGGGCAAACAGATCCTCGGGAAAAAAATTATGTCAAATTTGCAAAAAAAACGAGGAAAAGAATTTCTGATAACGACGTAAAACACAACAGCACTTGAACAGATGGAATTTTCTCAATTGTACATTTGATTATTTCAATTGAAAATGATCAATTTTTATCCGTGTACATTTTAACAAGTGAAAATTCAATCATATAACCCCCTTTTTTTACGGCACACCTGACGTTTTTGTTTGTAATTTAATTAACTCTTGTTTGAGCGTTCAGCTTTTCCATCTTTATGGAAGTTGAGGAACAGGGGAGGGGGGGGGGAGGGGGCGGAGATGTTTGTAATTTTACATCTTATGTTAAAAGTAATGGTTAACATGTAAATTCAGTTGCATTGATTCGAATTTCAGACATGTGCACCAGTTTTTCCTATAGAAGGGGAGGGGGGGCGGAGATATTTGTAATGTTACATATTATGTTAAAAGTAATGGTTAACATGTAAAGTTAGCTCGAATTTCAGACATGTAAGCCAGTTTTTCCTGGGGGGGGGGGGTTAGTGCCAACCTGCCAACCTTATATACCATGAAGTGGTTGCCACTGTACAGTATAAAACAAAAAAGCTCAAATCTAGACTATAATAAAATTGAGTAATTTTTGAGGAGGGGGCCTCTTTACTGACTTTAATTGGGGATTTTTAGGGGAGAATTAGGGATCTTTTGCAATCTTAATTTAGGGGATTTAGGCGGTTAATTACGGACTTTTAGGGGCTTTTTATGGGGGTAAATTAGGGATACAACGTTCGCGCAAGATCCTTGAAAGTGCTTGAATTTGTTTAGAAAAAATTCCAGGCCTTGAAAGATCTTTAATTTTAATTTTTTTTTCGTCCAAATTTAAAATAATACCCCGAACCTAACTTACAACACGAAAAAAACCAAGAAAGCCATTTTTCCACAATTTTTACCCCTGAATTTTTCCCTTGGTTTTTTTTCCCGGTCATACCAGAACATTTTTATTGTTTAATGAGCTGGTGTTGGCTCTTCACTGGTAATCTAGACACACGCTAGTGTGTCGCGCCAAGTTAGGCAACAATCAACACAACAAACATCACATCAATTCAATTGTCGAGGTTGTTACCATTGTAGCGCTACGCCATAGCGTCAGTGTCTAACATCCTGAAGCAGAGTTGAGCACATTTCAGGTACTTGGATAAAAATAATAATGCGGTACAAACGCTTAAATTGTGTTGAAATCAAGAGCAATGACCCACCTGACAAAAATTAACTCCTGTAGGAGCGCCGGCTAAACTGCTTTCAATGCAAAATCTGACCCTCAATAACGTTGCAAATGTGTAACTAGCTAGCTAATAACTAGCTTCTAGCTAGCTAGCTAATTCTAGTCCGCTCAACCCCATGTTAATTTCCATAGGGGGGGAGGGGGGAGATGAGGCTTAATGGCTTAATTTCCATAGGGTGATTATTCATCAATACCGAGATAACGGGAAGGCTTCCAGCTATGAAATTGGACGAATGGATGCAGTACGATACGAACTGCGTACCTTTTATGGTTTGGAGCCTAGGGGTGTAACGAGGTTGGCGTGGGATGGCGCGTAAGTACGAAAGTATTGTTATAACCATTGTTAGTATTGTCGGCATCGTCTCTCATTGGACAGCCAAAGTTTGGACAATGACGAACGTGTATACTGACATGCGTGCGTAGACACACACTAGTGTAGCACGATAAATCTAAACAACGTTGCCAAAGAAATTGTACTCACGTCCAGTTCACGAAAAATAAACCAACTCTAAAAACAAAGCAAAATAAACAAAGCCAAAACCTGGTGAAGAGGCCACCAAGTTGAGAGTGGTTCCGCCCTTCAAAGGAGTACTATCAACACACCAAAACTAACGCAATAAAACAAATTACAACAAAATTAAAACCAAACCAAAAACCTATAAAGAGGTGACCAAGTTGAGAATGATTCGGCCTATAGGCAAAAGGTAGTATCAAATTGTGGAAAACCAATTTCTTGTTGACATGCCACTTTATTACACATCTACACGGTAATAGAGTTGAGTCTAATTCACAATTAAAAAAAAAAAAGACTGATATCATATCAAAAACCAAAACTGCTAAAAGGGGCCGCCAAGTTCTGAATGGTTTTCGGCCCTTCAAAGGAGTGATATCAACACACCAAAACATTCGCCAACTTAATCGCACCGAATAATACTTTCGACATTAAATGAAAACTTGAACATTGCTACCCAAAGTAGCAATATTCTAGTTTTATTTAACATCCGAACTATTAAGCGGTGCGATTAACTTGGCGAATGTTTTAGTGTGTTGATATCACTCTTTTGAAGGGCCGAACCATTCGGAACTTGGCGGCCCCATTTACCAGTTTTGGTTTTTGATATGATAAAACTATACCTTATTTGAGTAAGCTTTGTTGGTTAACAAATGTCCTTAAAAAAACAGCATTGGTGTTGGAATAGTCCTTGAAAAATGACACCCATTTTGGAAAAAGTCCTTGAAAGTGCTTGAATTTCTTGTGCAAACCCCGTTAATATGAATTATATTAATATTAATTATAATATGAAATAAAATTAGGAATGAATACAGGTTGATCCACAAAAAACTGATGACCCACAATTTTCGAAGTCCAACTTTTCTAGTTAGCACACCACAGAACCACAAGAGGACAGAAGATTTGATTTGTCTTCTCCTGGTTCTGAGGGGTGTTAACTAAAAAAGTGGGACTTAGAAAATTGTTGGTCATCAGTGTTTTTTGGATCAACCTGTATATTTCCGTAAAATACTCAAATGGACATTATTTGCGTAATGAAATGCATACCAACCTTTCACAGTGTGTAACTGTCATTATAAATTATGCACATAATTATGGTTCTACAGGATTTTGCGTGACATTTATGCTCAGAATTTTCTGAAAATGAGTACCTACAATAAATGAATAAATCCTACTGAGTTTATCGCTGCCATAAATACTCAGAATATGGTTTTCATTCCTTCAGTAGGGAAAAAAAATTCTTCGGTGAGCTTATTTCGAGACCTTAAAATTCTAGATAAATTATTGTGTTGTATTTAGACCTGACAGTTATACAGGCATGAAAGTCAGTTTTAATTGAAAATGAGCAAATAGGAGGAAAGCCATCAAAATTTATACATTTTTAGAGACTTTAAATGCATTTTTGGAGGTTTGCAAAGCTAAAAAAATCAGGAAACTAGCTAAACCGACGACAGAAAAACGAGGAAATCAGCTGTTCGTATGATGTTCATTTCCGAACTTTTTCAGGGGGGGGGGGGGCGGGAGGGAAGATGTTTGTAATTTTACATGTTAAAAGTAATGGTTAACATGTAAAGTCAGTTGTTTTGATTCGAATTTCAGACATGTAAGCCAGTTTTTTCTGGAGGTGGGGAGATGTTCGTAATTTTACATGTTAAAACTAATGGTTAACATGTAAACAGGCATGAGAAATTTCAGCTTTTTTTGTGCTGAGCAACATTTTCAGTTAGTTTCTTATTTTTTTGATACTTCTGACTTAATTTGGATGTATGAGAGGTTAAAACTTAGGTGAATCTTAAAAGCAACCTTAATACGGGTCTTAAGTATTCAGCTTATTTTCAGAAAAATCCATCGTATTTTTTTTTGCTCAAAAATACTTTTTAGTTTTTTTTTTGTTCAGGGCCACTCTCATACCTGTGTAAAGTCAGTTGCTGTGGCTCGAATTTCACCAGACAGGTAAGCCAGAATAAGCTGTTTCTTGATTTATTCAACCTAATCCCCAAATTTAGATAAGCCACTGTTTTTTGGTGGTCACTTATAATTTTTCTTTGTTGCATTTCTGACAAAATTTCAATCATCTCGTTTCGATGCAGGTTGTGCCCTGCCAGAGTGGATTTATACAAAAGTCTGAGTCTTTCAATTTACAATTACAAAGTTAACGAACATCTAATTCTCTAAAAAAAAAGATCCTCTCCGTTTTTTTGCTGTCTATAACGGTTTGGCCAAAAATCGAGATAGTATTCAAGATAGTGGCAGCAAATACTGTGAGCCGGTGAGATGGTAATCTGCTCTGCTACCCACTTTTTTAACCATGCCAGTTCCTTGTTTTTTGAGATCCTTCCAAATAGAAGCGGTAAGAGACCTGTACTTGGTGCTCCGATTAGATTTTGGTTTATGGGTATTTGGGTCATTGTTGTGGTATATAACATTACTATTTTTTAACATGGCTGCATAAGCTGCTTTAACTTCCGACGAGATAGAAGGTTCTTTTAATTCTTTGTATATTATCAAATTCCAAAGACGGCGCCTTCCTACGTATTGTTGATTTTCGACTACTATGTCATTTTCAAATATTTTAATCGTTTTATTACCAAAGGTCAGCTCACCTTTATCTTATCATACTGTAGCCCAAACACTGGGTCAGTATCTTTGGGATTTTCGAAAAATTTTACCAAAAAATATTTAGCAGTGTCAGAGAGATGTTTTCTGACTAGGTGAAGGGGAGGGTGAGAGCCAGTAATTTGTAGTCGTTACTTTATCCTTGGTCACTTTCTTGGCATAGTTTGGGTGGCCAGAGTGTTTTTAATCGACATAGTTTGCGTGGTTGCACCCAAAACAGGCCTCGGTGTCAGGGTGCTTACTACAGGTTTAAAAATTCTTGTAGCGATTCTTCTTGCTCTTTCTCCCCCAAATGCCGATTTAAAATTTTTTTTAGTTAAACGTCGTTTCAGTTTTGTGATTTCTCGTTTTGTCTCCATTCTATTGTTTAACAGGCAAAAACGAACGTTTATATCTGCCCTCGTTTAACGTTAAAAATCCATAGGGCTTTTTCCAACAATTTTGACACAACGTTTTAAACTCTGAAAATTCCATGTCATGGCCAACATGATTTTCGTAAACGTGTTTCAAATTTAACTCATCCACCGGAAAAAGAATTATTAAATTTGCATAATAATAATAATAATAAAATTTACCACATATTATGCAGATGGCGAACGGAAGGGTTGTGAGCCGCTGATACCGTGCCAATAGGGGAGGGAGGGTTAACCATTAAGTTGGTCTCTTTAAGAACGACGAAAGATTCTGCATCAACAGCATCCTTTTAAAGCCATTGACCGTGGTCATACACACGGTTTCGGAGCTAAGGGCATTCCAAGCAGGGATAACTCGCAAAGCAAAAATTTTTTTTCTACATTCCAGATGAGAGCCCTGATAAGCTAGCTTCCACGGGTGCCCCCTGGTACTATAAATACGAGGTGCAGGATCGAAAAACGGTAGATCAACAGGAATTAGACCATGCAAAATCTTGTATGTCAATATGAGATCGAATCTGAGTCGGCGGAGTTCAAGCAGCTCCAAACCCGTAGTGGAGAGTCGCTTAATATGATTTACTTCGCGCAGTCCAGGAAGGCCCTTTGTAAACCTTCTCTGGACTGATTCAATAAGATCGATATCTTTAACGAGATAAGGCGACCAAACTGGTGTTGCGTATTCAAGTAGTGGGCGCACAAACACTTTGAACGCCCAAGTCTTGATAACTGAGTTTCCAGATGTAAAACAGCGATTTACGACTGCCAAGCGACGAAACGCCAACGCACTAATTTTCTGGCAGTGCAAAGATGACTTAAGGTCTTTAGAAAACCAAATCCCTAGGTCCCTAATTTCACATACCGACGGAAGATAATTTCCGCCCAGAGAGTAGTTACTATCCATGTGATGGTATCCGACATGGAAGGAAGTACACTTCGGGATGGACAGAGGTAACTGCCAGGTTTCTGACCTATGGGCAACGTCTGACGAGTGATCCTCGAGTTCCCTGGAGATCCCCGAAGAGCAATTTTCAGCCCCAATTTTTATGTCGTCCGCAAACTTAAAGCCGAAGGTAGATGGATTGCCAAGACATAAGTCGTTTAGATAGATAACGAAGAGCAAGGGACCCAACACAGATCCCTGGGGCACCCCACTAGAAACCACTGTACTTGAAGACAGTGTGTGGCCGACAAATCACCTGCTGTGTGCGGTTGTTAAGAAAAGCAGCCATCCACTCCCAAAGTTGACCACTAATTCCACAGCTACTCATCTTTAGAAGAAGCTTTCGAATTACCACAGACTCGAAAGCCTTCTTAAAATCAAAGTATCAAAGTATCAAAATCAAAGTGCATTGTCTCTAACCACTTGTTTAGGAATTCTCGTGTAGGACTGACTGCAATAAAACACATCTGCATTCGAATGGCGTTCTTGGGCAAAGTAGCGCTCGATGTTTTTTTGTTTATCTAACAGGCAGTCGTCAAACAGAATCAGGTTTCTAAATTTTGGGACCAGTTCTTCGGGCAGAATTAAATCTATTTGAAAACTGTGAAAAAATGCGACATCCCTTCCAATTTTTTCCTCAACTTCTGTAAATATAGACTGCAATGCTTTGTACTTTGGTTGACACAAAGTTTTACTGTAAATAAATAATCTGTCATAAGCCAACCATCGTTCGTTACAGATGACGGTTTATCTATTACGGTTTTGTTCAGTTTACCTTTTGTTTTGTGTATATTTTCGTAAACCCAAGTTCTAAGACATAGCGGTTTATCGCAGTCGCTTGCCTTTTCGCAAGGGGAGTAACAGGTTGATCCTACGTGCATAGAATTAGGATAATTGAACATGGTCAAGGAAACTGGTTTATGATCTTCGTACTCGATCGCCAGTTTTTTGCAGATGTACCGTTTAAGATTTTTCAACTATTTTTGAGTTTCCGGTTCGCTGGGCAAAATCCACCCTTTATATTTTGATTTTTCTTTCATAAAAGGAGTTCCCGTACCCTTTAAATCGTTAAACTGTATGGACAAGTTATACTTTAAACCATCGTTAATGTTTGTTCCTTTATCATCTTTAACTTTCAGCAAGTTTTTTTTTGCAATAGATTGGAGAGATTTGTTTGCCAGGTTGGTTGACTCATCTTGAGGTTTATCTATACACCTTTTTTTAATATAAAAAAAAATGGGGATCAATCTACCTAGTAAATTCATTCGAAGCAATTCATTAAAGACCCAGTTTGTGAGAATAAGAGGTGCAATAACCTGAGAAAGAAAAGAAAATTCAACTGCCACGATTGGAACTTGAACCCAGAACAGCCGCTTACTAAGTCGGGGTATTAAAACTCAGCGTATGTTCTGGGTTCTAGTCCCTGTTTGGACAATTATTATTTTTTTCTTTTTTGAGATTATTGCAACTTGTATCCTCACAAACCAGGTCTTTAATGCACGTTATTTCATTCCTTACTCTGTCACCGTGTGCGTTTTTTGAAGGGGAGATTCGTATATTTAAAAAAGATGTCTGTTAATAAGTTTGGACAATCGTTGAAAAGGATAAGAGAGGAAGGGGGTGAAGTGGTGGGGGTCGGTCCGAGAGGACAGCCCGGGCTAAGGTACGTGTTGACACCCGAAAGCAACTATGATATGAAAAATAAACGTTTAACTAAAGTTGGAGCAGCTATAAATTCTGAAGATGCGGTAAATTATTCTCAGGTTGATACTCTGAAAACGGAAATTCAGAAACTTAAAACCGACTTGCCTCCTGCTATCTATCACTCATCTCAGCGATGAGTTGGCTTCCGCCATTTCTAGCATCAAACAAAATGCTTTATACTTAGATGAAGCTGATGAGAATTTTTACGCCAAGAAGAAGCAAATTACGGACATTGCTTTTCCCAGGCACGCTGCTGATGCAGCGTAGAAAGTATACGTTGACAGAAATTGATTAATACAGGACGACTAGAAAGTGTACTTCAACGCAGCCCACAAGCAGATTAGAAATTTAAGCGATCCTACTTTGGCGAATAATGCTGTTACTAAAGTATTCGTCGACAACAATTGCTTGTTACATGACGATCGAAAAGAGCACTTTAATGCCGCGAACAAACAGATTAGGAACCTAAGCAAACCAGCTTTGCGAGTGACGCGGCTACGAACAAATTTGTGCATGAAAACAGTTTCATGCTGGTCAGCTTCAGCATGAAAAGCCCTTTGGAAAAAGCGAGCGATTGGTTCGTTAATTCCGGTCATCTCTCGAGCTTCGTGTGTACAAGTTCAGGTTTAATTCATAAAGCAATTTTCTACTGCAGCGATCCGAGCATTGCGCTAGTTGCTATATGTAAAATAGGTACGAGAGCCCTTTACATTACCAAATTAAAGGACGAGCATTCGACGGTTACTGTTTTCGAAATTCCTTACGTAATAGAAAAAAATTTGCCCATCACGGTAGAGGCATTCGAAGAGTTAGAGGGAAAGTCAGGTAGAGGGAAAGTCGTGGCGAGGGGCAGGACAGACCCTGTCTTTCCGTCAAATTGCTCCAGGCGATTAAAGCAGCTCGGCTCTCGTGTTAAAACCGGCTAAAAAAACGATTATAGCGCCGACCCTGCGAGCGTTTCAGGAAACAGAGAGTTGTCTTCCATTCTGCTATTTGTTCGTGAATTGGACTTGAATACAATTTCTTTGCAACGTTGTTTAGATTTATCGTGATACACTAGTGTGTCTAGGCACGCACATCAGTATACACGTTCTCGTTGTCCGAAATTTGGCCGTCCAATGAGAGACAATACCGACAATACTAACAATGGTTACAACAATATTTTCGTACTTACGTGCCCTCCCACGCCATCCCCATTACGCCTCCAGGCTCCAAACCATAAAAGGTACGCAGTTTGTATTGTACTTGCGCCCATTCGTAGGGGTGTGCGAGCTCAACTTTTTCATGTCGAGTCGAGTTCGAGTCGAGTTTGGGGGTAAAGTTCGAGTTTCGAGTCGAGTTCGAGTTTCGAAAACGATCTTGTAGATTCTTACAATTACCATGCATTAAACCAATTAAATTAGTTATTTTTTCTGCTTCGAAAGTCTACAATACACACATGACACGACTTTATTTTTAATCGTACAAAAACTGCAATACAGGCCTTCCATTTAGTACACAACACTGTAAATGTAAAATATAATTGCAGTAAAAGGCTGTTCAGTGTTCATAGGTTCTCGTGCAAAAATGTCAGTTCTGAAGCATGTTCAGTAAGTATTTTAAATAATATACCTCGACTAAACGAAGGCTACTTCGTTTCACCTCAAACTAGCTCACTTCTGAATGGTTAATAATTTTTATTGTTAGTAAAACAAACTAATTGTACCGTAATTGATAGCTATTTTATTATTGGATGGCTCATTCTTTATTTCCATTTCAAATATTGTAATGACACTTTGTACTGCAATTGTTAAAAACAAGGCAGAATTCATGGCAGCGGTGGCCACGCGCCGTGGAGGCAACTTGAGCAGCGGCGGACACGTGGCACTTGATTTTTGCCCGACGGCGGCAACGTATTTCGGCTCGGCGCGGCGGTGCACACCTCTAGCCATGGCTACAAATTTGAAAGAAAACGAAACTGATACTGATATGACGCGGAACAGCGAGTGGAACTATATTGATTTAGATTTGTTTAACATTTATTTGATTTTTGTTTTACAATACTAATAGTCACGTACTACAACGATGTTCATTTAAAAAAAGTAATAATACTTACGGAATGCTGTTGAGACATGGCTGTAGTTGCTCGTCGTTTTATTTCCCGGTCCTTGACTAATTCTTCGTACTGATTGGGATAAAATGCTTGAAGGTGCCGTCCTAGGGTGGTTATAGAGGCACGAGGACACTTTATCTTATATCCGCAGTTTGATTGCTTGCATATCCCGTAGATCTCCTTGTCTATAACTGTTCGATCGAAAAACTTCCACACCGGACTTTTTGATACCTTGGGAGATTCAGTTTCCGTACTGGTTTCGTTTGCAGACGCCATCTTGAATGGAAATGGAACGACGCTGCCGGCGATTTCAATGTTAGCAGGCACTAGTATCGTGACGTACCAATTACTGTATTATTAACTATTAACTACGCAACGTATTCCACTTTTTTAAGCATAGAATTTTAATAAAGATAATACGTTTTGCTGCAATTTATCGAAGAAAATAACGAATTTTGTTTGAACTCGACGAAACTCGAAACTCGAAAAATTCGAGTTTCAAGTTTTCAGATCGAGTCGAGTTTGCACAACGAAGTCAAACTCGAACTCGACTCGAAATTTCGAGTTTCGCACACCCCTACCCATTCGTCCAATTTCATAGCTGGAAGCTTTCCCATTATCTCGGAATTGATGAATAACCACCCTATGGGATTTAACATGGGGATGAGCGGACTAGCTAGCTAGGTAGTAACGCATTTTCAACATTATTTAGGATCAGATCTAGCATTGAAAGCAGCTTAGCTGACATTCCTACATGAGTTAATTTTTGTCAGGTGGGTCATTGCTCTCGATTTCAACAGAATTTAAGCTTTTGTCCGCATTATTATTTGTAACAGCAAAGATAATTATTTGTATCTTTGTTACACAAAGATGTGCTAGGTGCTTGTAACATCTTCGTGTAAATGGTTGACTCCGGCTTCCTGGTTATTACATTAGATCGACTGTTTTGACGTTTTTAGTTGAAAACAGCTCACATTTCAGGCATGGAGAATGAAGCGTCGTTGTCCTATTCTAATAAATAGATTTGTCCAGTAATAACTAATTGGTTAAAGCCACCACAACCGGTGGATAATATTAAAAGCTAAGGGGAGTTAAAAAAAATGGAATTACATATTATTTAACACTAGCAATTAATCTACACTAGAGAACCAACTGGCATTTAAAACTCCTGGTTTTATTATTGACAATTATATAAGAAAGCACACTTTCCATTTTTATGTTCACTTACATTTGGCTTTACATTAAAAGCAACTGGCTTTCAGTGAAAGCAGAAACAAGAATTATAATTAAATTCGCATTACCGTCAAGAACTAGACTTTTAGTTCTTAAACAACAATTTTTCAAGTAGAAAAAGGAAACTGGAGTACTAGCTGAACTCGCTAACTTATAACCGCATCTGCTAAGTTACAAATTAAGACCAGATAGAAAAATCTTTCGCAAAAGATTCCCGAATCGTCAAGGGAATCCTCAAATTAAAATTGATTTAAGATAAACAAGAACAAAAACCTTAGTTGATAGGAAGGGCACCACCCTCAAGTTATGAAAGGCAGGGACCAGAAATGCCGATGTCTTAGCCTTCCATAAAATCCTCAAAACTAGGAGAACAAGTTTAAAGTTAAACTATAATTTAGAATGGGATTCCTAAATAAACTTTAAATTGAAACTAGGGACATACTAACCACTTCCAATGCCCGGCATGGCAAAAATCGGACCATGCATCTCCATTCCTGGCTGGTGTGACTACCTCCTAGCTTGAGATCTGTGAGCTGTGCTAAGGACTGAGAGTTGCTGGGGCTCAATGCGCGGATGCACGAGGATGCTAGGCACCTCTGATTGGCTGTGGGCCAGGAGAACAATGGAAAGTGGGAGAAGAAGTCGGTTTGGCAAAAGGTTTTGGTGCAGAGCCGTTTGAAGGAACAGGGACTTGTAGAGAAGGGCCAGTTTGAGTCTAACTCAACTTAACATTTGGAAAAGGCCAATGAATTGAAAGATTGACTGTGGGTTTAATAGTTACATGATCATTAAATGGATGGAGTCAAATTAAAGCTTAGTAGGAGGGCTATTGTATTGGATAAATCACTGCTGCTAAATTAAACAACCTTTAATTGAAAACTACGATGTTACACATCACAACTATAGAAGGAGGGGGGGGGGGAGACGAAGTGTGTAGCACAGATTGAACTTTCGCAATTAATAGCAGGAGTGTACAGATCATTTTTACTACGGAAAGCTATTTTGCATTCGGATTTTGGTAGTCAAAGTCGGAGTTTCGATGGAGATTCATAGCAAAATATATACAACAATATTAAGGTCTGTTAAAATTAAAGGGCAAACAAACGTTGTCAAGCATTGGTAGAGTTCAGGGGGCAAACTAAAATGTTAAAGATTAAATATACTAGCTTAGACAAATGCTAAAACGCATTTAAATGAGTGGGAATTATAAGCAGATAATGGCGTTTGAACTGGACGGAGATTTTTCATAGCATTTGAGGTACCAACAAACTAGATTAAAAATATCACGCTAAAATGTGTGACTGTATCCTGCATGCATGTGAGGTTAAGTACCATAAGGCAGCCCCTCCTATTGCACAACTAAGCTAGTGTGTGTAGGCTTTTTGCCTAAAAGAATCAATAAAATAAATACATGTACAGGGCGTCTTCAATAATGGCGACCGGAAATGGTGAGCACTACGTACGGCACCGTTTGGAGCGTTTTTCGAATGGATGCTGTGAAATAATGGTGATGTAATTTCCAGTTCAGTTTCCCTAGAATTTTAGTAGAAGTGTAGAGCTATTAAGGGTTGAAGAAATGGGTCGATTTGGTCCATTATTGATGGAGTTCTTCATGTTTCAAGACCGAGGTCTTCTTGACATTTGTGCGCTCAAGAAAAAAAATGTTCACTAAGGTTTTTGATTTTTGGAGTCCGGGTTGCCTCTCCAATCCACCTGGAGTGCAGGACTTCACTACATTTTTTTGCCCAAGTACCTGAAATCTGCCCAACTATGATTCAAGATATAACACACTGATAACACACTGACGCTATGGCGTCGCGTTACAATGGTTTACAACCTCGACAGTTGAATTGATGTGATGTTTGTTACCTAACTTGGCGCGACACATTAGCGTGTCTAGACATAGATGATTGAAGTCCTCACTGCAGCAAAACTAAAAAAAATAAAAATATCTCCGTTCGTAGTCAATATTTTTCGACCAAACCTGGCCAGCTAGTAGATAACTGGACATTGGCTAAAATAAGATGCCACGATAAAAAACTACAAAAGAAGTGATATCTAAAACAAAAGCTACAAGGGTGAAAGAACCTGCCAAGTTTCAGCCAGTCAAAGTAGTGATATCAGAACTAAAATGGCTGCCACCAAGTTGCTATATTTATAAATAGACATAAATCGCTGGAAATAATACTAAGGAAAATTGGAAATTAAGCCAACAGCGAAAATCATACACAAGAAATAACGTAGTTCAGTAAGCCACCTTTATGCACTTACGTTTCGTCGGAGTGGCATGACCCGGATTCGAACCAGCTACCCAGTTCGCCCCCAGATCACTTGCATAGCGCCAGTTGAGGATGTGGCCATAGCGACTAAGGCGCTATGCAAGTGATCTGGGGGCGAACTGGGTAGCTGGTTCGAATCCGGGTCATGCCACTCCGACGAAACGTAAGTGCATAAAGGTGGCTTACTGAACTACGTTATTTCTTGTGTATGATTTTCGCTGTTGGCTTAATTTCCAATTTTCCTAAGTTGCTATATTAGTTGCCAAGCTAATCCTACCGACTTCAAACGTTAAATAAAAAACTTGACCATTGCTACCGATAGTAGCAAGGTCAGTGCTGTAGCAAGGTTATGTTAACTGGGGGGGTAAAGTTGATTTTGGTAGGGGTCGAACATAGCCAGCAGAGGGGGGGCTGGGGGAGCCATGGTGTTGACGACTGATGCTCTTTGTAATGCAGGAAACTACCCAATGATGGTGGAAGAGCTCGGGAAGAGCTTAAACCACTGACTGCGCTGATTATGTCGTAGCTTATATAATCGTAAAATAAGCTCCAATTTATTTTGACCAGTCAGTGGTATTTAAAATTATTGTCAAAATAATTTCAATTTTTGAAATTAGGTTGAGCTTCAATTTTGAAAGTAATACATGATCTGTTGAAATTTGTATTATTATTTTTTATTAAAGATTAGGTAAACGATTTTGCTGCCCCCCCCTCCCCCCCCCGGCAGCTACGGCCCTGAGCAAGGTCAGGTTTTTAATTTAACCTTTGATCTAATACTCGGTGGGATAACTTGGCAATTACTGTAGCAACTTGGTGGCAGCCATTTTGGCTCTGATATCACTATTTTGATTGGCTGGAACTTGGCGGGTTCTTTCACCCTTGTAGTTTTTGTTTTAGATGAATATTACCGTAAGACTATGGTGGTGCGAGCATTTAGTAAATAATTTGGCCACACTTGAATTACTTTCGTCTATAAGGTCATCTAAAATTGGTAAATTTGAATCTGTAGCTGTAACGCTGTTACAAAGATCGGGTGGCAGGCCTTTAACCTAATTTATTTCGGGCGTAATTTTATTTTTTATGAGCTTAAAGATCTTAAGGCAACAGTTTAGACTGACTGTTAACAACAAGAAACAAATTATTTTTATTTACTCAAGCTAATATTCTTTAAAAGACTGGCTTTAATGCCCCTAAAATAAAACGCAACATGAGAGCTTTCCTGCATGGCCTGTGATCTACTTTCACTTCAGTCAGCTTATCTTAAGACCTACTATAATCCTGCCATCATTAACTTTCCCCATAGCCTAGTGGTTAGGGACGTAGACCCCCCACCCCCCACCTCATCTGGTAAGTTCTTGGACCCCGGTTCGATCCTTCCTCAGTGTAAGAAAAAATTATTTCTTCACTAACAATACTAAATTCTTAGAAAATGCAACCTGAGAAATGAAAGGTCAATTGAAGCTCACTACGGCTCAAGAAACTGAAAACAGAAACCAAAATAAGATAGCTGCCGACAGAAAACCTCCTCTATGGTCGAAATGGAAATGACGTCACAAAGATGGCTGTGATGCACTTCCAGTCCGGCTGGTAGTGTTGAGCGGTACCAGAAATTTTCAGATGATGCCGGTACCAAGCTTAGTACTCCGGTACCTTTGAATGAGGCGGTATCTGGTATTATAATGCTGTGGTGCCAACACCCACTTTTTAAATAACAACAAGTTTTATTGATAAATTTGTTTTTTTGATACATTTTTAATCAAAGGTTTGCAAAATTGGCTCCACTTTTGTACATATTGAATTCCAATTTTACCATTGTTGATCTGTAACTGATTGTTGCACTGCTTCAAAGGGTTTAACGAGCGTTAACCACTTCTGGTTATCTGCCCGAAGCCCTAAGGCCCTATGTCTGCAACAGCCAGATTCCCAGGTGGTCACCCACCCAAGTATCAATCCAGCCCAGCACTGCTTTGAGCCCTACAACACACTAAAGGAACTATTATTTTAACTTCAGCGCTTTTTTTCGTATTAAAACAATACCGGTACTTTAACAATGCACGGTATTTGGTACCGTTGCATTTTTGGTACCGCAGTGCACCGTGAGAACCGGTTTACGGCCCAACACTACTGGATTACAAGGTTACATTGAATTATTAAGAAATTTAAAGTTGACAAATTCTGACGCCAGGGGAGCCTCAGCAATCCAATGTAAATACTGGCTTCAGCTCATAACTGGTGCTAGCCACAGCACACATCGAAGTCTCTACTAATATTTTTTACGGTTTTGTCAAATAGCAGAATGGCAGACAAACTCTGTTTCCTGAAACGCTGGCAGGGTCGGCGCTATAATCGTTTTTCTTAGCCGGTTCGAAGACGAAAGCCCAGCTTCTTTAACCGCCTGGAGCAATTTGACGGAAAGACAGGGACTATCCCGCCCCTTCGCCACGACTTTGCTCTACCTGACACCCCCCCCCCTTCACTTAACCATGGCCATACCACGTGACTTTTTAAGCCTCCCCCCCATTCATCTCTGCGAGTGAAAACAACTGGGAGATAGGGGTCAGGAAAGTTCGATGAGCAAGCTCACGTCTATTGGCGTACAAAATGATTTGTTCTGTAATTATTTTGAGTGCTCACATTAAAAGTAAAACTAAAATAAAAGGGACTAAATATACTGAGTTCTATGACGTAAATACTGCAAAAATGTGTATTTAAACAAACACTTAAAAAAACATTTTCCGACAAGTAGAAGTTGAAAAACACGTAAAAGCGTTTTACACATAAGATGGGCTGAGCAGAAAGCGTTATCCTTTGTACGTATAGATGCAGACGTGAGACGCGTTTAACGTAAAAAACTATAGCGTTCAATTTGAAGCCCTTTTAAATCGTAAAACACGTGTAGGGACAAAGTAGAATGCTTTTATGACAACACATTCGTTTTGAAAACTGTGTTTTACGATAATTAACACTGGCGATAGCCAGTGTTAGTAAGGGTCGACCTAGGATCTCTGTGTTAAACTTTCAACTTTGAGAGCTTATAACTCCGTCAAAATTTAAAAAATTTAAACCAAATTTGGAATCTAGCCTTGACTAGTCAAGGCCTGTCTACAGTCCAAAATTTGTGAAATTCAGTCCAACCAAACCCGAGATACAGAGAGGGGCCAAATAGACAACTTCTTGTTCTGCTTCTTCTTCTTCTTGTTGTTCTGGGGATACTTTCGTCTGTCCTCTCTACAGGTCAAACTATTTGTCCTGTAAAGCTGGTTCTTAGCTCACCTTTACAGGTATTGCTCCGTAGATGTGCCCTTTCCATAAGGCCTTTTCTATTTGGTCAAGTGGTTCAGGTGTTACGGAGCTCTAAACGACCAGATTGATTGTTTTTCATTGTTT